>JAYMSL010004078.1:0-11539 GCA_036897195.1 Plantago coronopus | reverse complement strand
AATACAAACAAAGCTGGTTAAGTCCTCAAGAGAACGACACTCGGGGATAGCTTACCGTTTCACTACGTGCTTTTCTAGTGCTTCGGTACTAACCCTTGGATATTATAAAATTAAAGCTTGATTTGACGCATCAAAGCCCACGGCTCTTATGTAAAAAAGTTAGTAATACCAAAATATGATGAACACTCCGATTCAAAGTTTTCCCCTTACCACAATATTTTTAATCATCAAATTTAACAACTACTCTGACTCGTACGCTACTCTTATACAATTAATAATATGGCATGTTTAATTTTGAATAGGAGAAATAATCAAAATCCATTTTTAGTATCAGAATAGTTCCCTTTTAGGCAGGAAGAGATATTAAAAGAGATATCTAGTGCTAGTAGGGACTCGTATGTAAAAATACACTGAGGGCCAAATATCAAATTTGGAAATATAGGGGCAACTGTCAAATATATGTATATGTGCCTCTGGACTGTTAGAAACTGAAATTGACACAGAAATTGAAACACAACCGAAACATTCTTGATTCTGAATCTTAATCGTCACAGATTTTCATTTCATTGGATCTCAAAGATGCCGCAAGGAACGCTCGAGGTTGTTCTTGTCAGCGCCAAAGGCTTTCAAAACTCAGATTTCCTTTGTATGTTCTCATCAAACATTTCTGTTTCTTGATTTCTATGATGAAATGGTTGCTTAATCAATTTTTGTCCTAAATGTTATTTAATCATTCATCATTTTTCATTTGCTGTGCTGTTTCTCTTGTGTTTTTAATCTCATTGGATTATCCAATTCTGAATTCCGGTGCAAAATGCGTTGTGCTCTTAGAATGTTGTGTCTTGCATTTATGCATGTAAGGGATTGAGGTACCTTAATTAAGGCCTCGGGTTCGAATGTTGTGTTTGTAAACATCCCAGCTGGGTGATCCCTCTTTAGGCCCCACAATGTTCGATTCGAATCCAATTATACAGCAAATGTGATCCTTCTCTTGGCCCCACGATGTTCGAACTGAATTATGTGATCCTCCTTATCTTGGTCCCACGATGTTCGAATTGAATTATATAGAACGTGGTCCTGCTCTAGGCACCACAATTGTCGAGCAGAATTGTACTGTAAATGCAGTTGTGAATGTTTTGATGTGACCTAGACTGTTAGTCCGTAGTGATTTTAACATGTTGTGCACTGAATTAACCAAATAGGTGTGTCTGTGTGTATATTTCTAACATGTTCTGCATCGAATTAACCGAATAGAGGGTGTTTTTGTAACTGTGTCAAACAAGTATTGTATAAACATAGTGTTAGGTTTACTAGTCGATGTTCTGGTCCAGATTCGAGGTCTTCTGACTGAGAGTAGTTTTGAACATATATGTACTCTTTCCTGATTAGTTTAAGCAGCGAAAATGGCATTTCAAGCTTGTAACACAAATTGTAAACAGTGTACATTCGTTTTGCAACATTTCCTAGCTCTCATTACTCTGTGGTGTGTTCTGTTTGTTACTTACTGCCCTTACTCATACGAGTAGAGAAACAAATTAACATGAGAAATATCCGTCTACTGTTCTTAGACAGAGTTAAAGTCCTGTCTAAAGATATCATGTGGTAAGCGTTTTAGGCTGAAGATATGATTCTCCACAACTGAACGATTTTCAACATACGTAGTGACTTTGTTTACTTTTGAACCTTTTGTTTTTGTTAAGTATAATGAACAAGAACTGTTGTTTGTTATTGGTATAGCTGGTACAGATGCGTACGCTATCCTTACTTGCCGAACTCAGGAGAAGAAAAGCAGCATTGCATCAGGTTCCTTTAACATTATCTCTTTGTTATTACAGCTAAATAATTTAAAGATGAGCACGATACAAAACATTTGCTGGATCATCACACTCGTAGACTATTCTGCCTTGGAAATGTCATTGCTTGTTCTGCTTCTGTTCTGATGTTGGTTCTTTATCATGATCTGTCATATTTTTCATGTGTCCTGTGGGCAGGTGAAGGAACTGACCCCGAGTGGAATGAGACATTCTTGTTCAACATCTCCGAAGGTGTGACTTTATTGACTATCAAACTCATGGATAAAGATACTTTCACAAGTGATGATTATATTGGCGAAGCAAAGTAAGTAATCCTTTTTCGTAGTTTATCGAATTTGTTTCATCGAACTTTATAAGTCACTTTATACTTGATGCTTGCTGTTCGTTAAGACACATTTGATTGATGCTCATGTCTTCAAATACAGAATTGATCTGAACCCAGTGTTTGAAGAAGAAACCATTCGCCCAATTTCATACAATGTTGTCAAGGACGAGCAATTCTGTGGAGAGATTAAAGTTGGCCTGAAGTTCACCAAGGTTCATGACACTCTCTTAATCATAGTTTTCTTGAGGCTTTTCTAGGAACCGAGGGATCAATGGGATTTTTTTTAATGTAGCAAGCAAACATTGGTATATACATTTTCTCATCATGCTATGAACTGTGTATCTTGTCGCAGAAACCAAGAGACGGGGAGTTCTTGGAGAGGAACTTTGGCGGATGGACACAATCATCTATGGATTGAGGTGTCTCGGTCTGGTTGAAGATTTTGATGAACTATATAAGTCAATGTCGCTACTGGTTGTTTTACAATATTTAACTTTCCTGCTTGTGGAGCTATCATCTTTCGATTAACAAGTACTGCAAGTTCCCTTGCATGTTTTTTTTTTTTTTTTTTACAATGTTTCAAGTTTTAGTTTGCTGGAATTGATTATAAATTGTTAATGCCGGATTTTGATCATTCATGAAATATGTGTAGCAGTTGCATATTTTTCTTATCTTACGAATTTGTGGAATACTGCAAGAGTAACGTTGGTTGCAACAGTTATTGTTACCATTGTTCCTTGATGCTAGAACTGTTTGACTCAGGCTCTTGTCCAATTCCCTTGAAAATTTATTAACTTTGAACTAAACTTACTTGAAATGAAAATTTCATAGACAAACCTGAACTGATCTGTGATGAATGCGTCTGAACAAGACTGAACTAAATTTAAGGTGAACTGAAGAAACCCAAACACTTTGATAGGCCGAGTAACAGATTGTACTCGTGTTAAAATACAAATGAGGGCTGAAATAAGATTGTACAGTAAAAACAACTTGAAACAAGTCAATCTGAAATCTGCAATTACTGATAACAATGGTTACATTTGCATGTTCTACCAAAACAAGGAAAAAGAAAAGCAAAGAATACAACTCCTGCACCAGTCTTACACATGAAACATGTTATCATCTCGCTAACTACAGAAGATCCTAACACAATATGAACATTAATGTCTGACAACAATCAATCTTAAAAAGCCCATTTCCTCGAAGGATACGACTGTTTTTTCTTCGAAGGTACAGACAAGCCTACCTGTTTACACTGCTCTTCATCCGGTTCTGTATTCACGAATGCAGTTCCAACATAATGTGCCAACGCAGAAGCATCTTCCATATTTCTCGTCATATTGAAGGACGTGGACATGAATATCTTTGAGGGTGCTTTTGTCAATTTCTTGACAGGTACGTTCTCAAGTTGGGCAAACTTTAGGAATCTTTCGGTGGCTGCTTCCCAAGATAGCTCGTGCCTTTGTTCATCTGTGAGAGGAGCAGGCTGATCTTGTAAGGCCTTTTGTGTCTCCTTGATGAACCCCTCGTTGTCATCATATGTTCGGCAGTTTGGGAACTGCTTAAAGAAATCATTGGAAGGATGGTTTGCACATACAACAATTTTTCCCATTGCTAGCGCTTCGGCAGTGGTTGTGCAGACTACGTCTGTGGTGCTAGGATTTAAGAACACCTTATAGCTGGCGTGGACAAAAATAAAGGCCAGTGATGAGTAACATTGTACACAACTGAGTAAAAGGCAGTAATTTAGAACTCCTTACTAATACTATAAGCATACACTAAGAAAATCCAATCTAACCCGTCCAAGTGCAGATTTTTTTGCTTTATGGCGAGTGTAAATATATTTGGATATAAATGGTGCACTTTTCATATGTGAAGGAATACGCCTAAGTTAGCATTTACTTACTCGTGAAATAAAGGATCACCATGATCACGCCCTGGGTAAACCCTAACCGTGATGTCCAGCTTTTCAGCAGCTTCTGAAATTTGGCCGGAGTCCTCCCCAGTGCCATATAGATCAACTTCAAGTCCAGTTAGTTCCTTCTGGTTAACTTGCAGGAGTTTAAGCAACTCCTTGTAGCCTTTGCTCCATACCATCTTTCCGATGTAATAAGCACCTTTAGTGAAGGCTTGCTCTCCATTACGTTGCTGATCTCTCTTTTTCATGCCAATGTCAAGAAATCTTGGATTTACCCCATGGACGTTGCAGATAACAGACCTCGGAAGTTCTTGAGTGGCAGCTGACAGTCTTATTACCTACAATTCATAGGCAGACATTTCAGAAACTACGAATTATCATCAGCATCATAATAGAACAAATACTAAACTACTTAGTCAAATGGATACCACATGGCTCTTTCTCTAAGAACATACTGAAAGAAGACTGATATATTGTACGGAAAATGTGAAGCAAGAGTTGGCAACATTTCAAATCTAATGTGATTATATGACTTCCAAAAAAATCAGCTATTCCAAATTATTTTGCTCATTGAATCGTGCAAAACATTCACTAGGCTATAGATACAGAGAAATATCCTGCAACAGCTATAATTGAATGAAGGCATTTGTCTAATACATGAAGGACCAAGATTTAAAGTGATACTCTAGTTGAAAATGACGAAAGTTATATCAAGAATCATACCCTGTGACAGTATATATTGACAACCCAGCTATTAAGGAATTTGACGAAAATTGCTGTTACTTGCCCGTTCTTCTCTCTCCTCACATACTCCAAATAATTAGTGTGCACAACACCTACAACCAGGCGAAATTTTATCTTCCACCTCTTTCCATGATGATACCATGTGAGATGCTCTGGCTCCTCAAGGACCGCAACATCTGCTTCATCGTCTGGGATGACTTCGGTGATGTCTCCTAGAGCAATAATGCTCCTTTTTGTAAGAGAAAACTGCAGGCATGCATGACGAACATATTAGCATAATCTAACAAGGTTCATGTTTATAAGCTGAATTTAGAGCAAGACCATGCAGTGACAAGGAGGAAATAAAGCAGACGTAGAAGTCCAAAACATTTGGCCGAGCCATTTAAGTCAAGTACTTGACTTAAAAGAGAAAACAGGGCAATAGACAACCATAGTTGATGACAATCATGAATGATGAACTTACTTCATAAGTATAGATGATTATATGAACAAGTTCAAACAAGAATGCAGACAACTGATAAGAAAATTAGTTACAAAGCACGGGTGAAACAACATTTAACAGTGTCTCTGAACAGTTTGTGAACACTGAGGATCAGTTCCTTTCAAACAAAATTAAGTACGCATATTGCCAGCTAAAAAAAACGCTAGCGGAATTCAGATCTAACAATCTTTTAGCAAAGAGAAATCTCACTGAGTACAAGGAGATATAAGGTTGACAACAAAGCGCAGTTGAATTGGTAAGACGCTTCCCCTCCAACCAATAGGTCGGGGGTTCGAGTCACCTCGGGGGTTAATGGGGAACAATTATTAATCCTCGCTTTGTCGCTTCCAGAAAAAGTAGATATAATGCCGATGCCACTCCAACTTGTAAACATATAACTCTCATTCACATTTATCAGAATCACTAAGGGAATTATTCAGATAAAATGTATGCTTTCATTCTAATTTCTAAAGCAGGAAAAACAACATAGACACTTGCTGCAGGCATTCTCAATTTGCCAGGCGCAAACACAAACAAAAGGCACATTTACTTGAGCATTATCAGAATTGAAACACAATGAAGAATGGACATACGAGCAATTTTATTCATTACATATGGATTATAGCAGAGGACATGAAGCGAGCAGGCAGTTTCATACAGAGTAGCTCCAAACTCGTGCATAACTTTTACACCATTAATTTAGATGAAGGCATGAAGCCCTAAAGAAATCAACCAGTAACCATGCAGACCTGAAATTACTTTTAACTAGAAAACAATTTAGTGAAAAAAACAAACATCAACCCAGTTCACCAGAGAGACAAAACAACACTCCCTAAGGGTAGGAACCGCCTAAGGGAAAAAGGCCTCTTTTCTTCTTTTTTTTTCCTTTGTTCGCATCTATTTTCCTTTTCTCCGGTTCATCCTCAAATTTTGAAGAATAGAATATCTCAGAATACTTCAGAAGATCATCTTTGCCGATAAAACATACACAGATATTTAACTACGCTAGTACCTAAAGGCAATACTATGTGACATAAAGCACCAGGTAGCAGGGAAACTATGGTAAACTGGATTAGTTAGTTCTGATAATGCCAAATTATGTACTCCAACTATATAATGCTACATAAAGAGGCAAAAAGATTCAACAGGTCAGATGCATGCTCAAATTATTTCTGTAACACACTTTGTTCATAACTTACTCGTCCAGGATAGAAACGTATTGTAAAACTTGATCTCAATCCAGACCTTTCTTCAAGCCAATTGCGTACATATTTTTCTTGTTCTTCAGGTGAATTGAATGTGATGTTGTTCGGATAAACGTGTTCTTGGTCCTTCAATTTCAACCAAGGAATCACAAGAGTTACTTTTCTCTCGCCATCTTCCGCAAGATAAGCCGCACGAAACAGAGGGTTGACAGAGGTTCCTGTCAGCCAAGGAAGGCTTGCTGTTGTAAATATTGCAATATGTTGCTTCTTATCCATCCTCATGAAAACTCAAAACCAGCAACCTCTTCTTACACAAATCGAAGCAGTACTACAAGCCCATCTATGTGGAGAGAAATAAAACACAATCATATTCCATATCCAGAACAATAACATCTAACCGCTATGGTAAAATAGTGGATACACATCAACCCAACACAAATTTACCATCAATCTACTACATAAGCTTAAAAGTTTTCACTCTGAGGTAATCGTAAAGAACTCTAAATTAATTCGAAACTCTTTAAATCACCCGAACTCATTTCTTAACTTTTTAGAAGTACAAAAAATTGCATAAGTTACCAAAAAGTCGTTAGATCATTCACCATTCACTTTGCAACAGAAATATCAACTAATATCAAGATGGAAACAAAGAAACTAACAAAGCATTCCAATATAAAAGGTCAAGAGAAAAGAACTCATTATAAATTCTGAGATTTCAGCTCATAAACAAATTACAATAAGTAGTACTTCAGAATCCAAATTGAGGCCAAACAGGAAAATACAGTCACCATTAATCACCATAAGCTTAAAAGCTTTCCTCCGAGGTAATTGTAACCAACCCAGAATTAAATTCAAAACTCTTGAGATCACCCGAAACCATTTCTTAACTTTTTAAAAGAAAAAGGAATCTTGCATTGCATAAGTAACCAAAAAATCTTGAGATCATTCACCTTGCAACAGAAATATTCACAACTATCAGGATGCAAATAACAAACTAGCATAAATAGTACTTCAGAATCCAAAATGAGGTGAAACATGAAAATACAGTCACCATGAATCTCCATAAGCTTAAAAGCTTTCACTCTAAGGTAATCGAAAAGAACCCAAAATGTAAGTTTGAAACTCTTTATATCACCTGACCCCATTTATTTACTTTTCTAAAGAAAAAAACAAAAGAGGAATCTTGATCTTGCATTACATAAGTTACCAAGAAATCGTGAGATCATTCACCTTGCAACAGAAATATTCTCAACTATCAGGATGCAAATAATAAACTAACAGAACATTCCAGTTTAACAAACAAACTAACATAAATAGTAACAGTACTTGAGAAGAAGAAAAGGGGCGAAACATGAAAATACAATCAACCCAAACAAGAAATCGAACAGAAAAACGAATACGTCACGCAATTTCTTGAACGAAAAACCGTAAAGGAAGAATTTGATGCTTGTTTACCTGAATGTTGCGTGTGAGCAAGCTACAAAATTGTTCTAAACAAGAAAACAAGAACAAAAGCTGGGATTACGAGCTGTGATTGGCAGAAACTAAAATTAGGGAGAGAATATGATTAATAATATTCGATAACAAAGCTGGATTGAGCTGTAATTAGGGGAAAAGTTTAGCAGAATAATTCTTCAATTGAATGAAAATTGCTGCTCTTTTTTGTAATTCGTTGAAATTTAGGAGAAAGGGGAGACATTATGCATGGAATATTCCAAATGGACAGGTAGGTGGATGGACAATTGTGCCCCTTGTGGAATAAAAACAAATTAATTTACACAAGTTGCTCCCTCAGATGTGTACTATGTGACAATGACCCCTGTCCCCTTATGTTAACCTAGGTCCTGGACTCCTACCTACATAATGGGATGCCAGATACATATGTCATATGATATATCACACTACCGTATGAGGTTGTACCGAGTATAACACAACATACATCATGAAAGTATGACCGTATATGGTTTTGTTTCGAACTTTTTTGAATGAGTTTATTAAAACTCAGACGTAATCACAAATGGTAATTGGAAATGCACCCAAAATACTAAAGCGTGTGCCCCAACTCCACACCAAAAATTAATTTACAAAGTTAAACATTGAATTTAAACCAATTAGCTCAACATGTTTTCCACTGCAAACCGCCAAGACCACACTGTCAAATGAATTGTTTGCACTAGTTCATTGCACTCTTAGCTCGCCCAGCACTCAAGAGGTGCGACAATCCAGTCCATAATTAAGGTTGGGAGTTTTAATTTATTTTTACTTAACCATTGTCACAAAACAAACATTTCACTTAACTCTATTACTTTCATGATTGTTGTATTCTTCCCCTCCGAAATGAGTTATATTTATGAAATTCTATATTTTTCATATGACCTTGGCAAATTCTATATTCATACCAACTATTACTTCCACGAGTTAGGTTAAGTTGGACAAAGGTAAATCATATTTACATGTTTTATTTTAATAACTTTTTTACTGAGTTCATTATAAATTTCAAACGAAATAGTCAAGTTAGTGTAAAATTCAATTCTTTTTATGTTTTTTTATTTAACCAGTTGGCCCCTAGTCGAATTATGTTCATTTTAAATCTAGTTTTGTTAAGTTGGTTCAATTTACTTCAGTTCAGTTTAGTAATTTCGATGCAAATTGAAAAAGTAAGGTCCGAGCCGACCGTTTGGATGATGCCGGCCGGGTGTCTCTATTCTACCATTTCTAGAGAAACGAAAAGGGAAAGGTAATCAATCAATCTGAGTTCACTAATTGCAACAACAAGCTCAGATTACACTCTCATGCAAAACCCTTCTCCAATTCGATTCAAATTCAGGTAATAAAATCATATCATTCTCACAATCTTCCTGAATTTTGACTTGTCATCTCTGATCTGTATGAAATTATGAATGCCCCTCGTTTTCCCTTTTTTTTACTTTCAATTTACTTCACTGTTCAGCTCCAACTTAGTTCTATACTAAGATGTAATAGTGTGCAATTTAATGCTTAATTACTAGTAATTAATTTCAAGATACTGATTTGATCACTGAACTGATGATAGTTACCAAATTGGTTGAATACATTTGTGCAAATCAAGATTTTGATTGTTTATTTGTTTGCACAAATTTGACATTAGGGCTGTGTTCATAAATGCTGATGGGACATGCTGAGGGTGTTCCGAAGCTAGGGTCTGCCAAGGAATTACTGCTCTCGGATCCCGTCTCTGAGCTAGAGGCCGATGAAGAAGTTAGTGATAGTGCGGAGATATTATATGCAGCTTCGTTTGAGGAGCTTGCGGGCCATTACATTAGATACGATACAATCATTTGGCTCTCGATATCATTGGTGCTGGTTTTAGCTTGGGGGATTGGGGTTATAATGCTGCTTTATTTGCCTTATAGAAGATATGTTCTTTGTAAAGATCTTGCATCACGGAAACTCTATGTTACTTCGAGAGGAATAGTTTACAAGGTAGTGCTTCTAGTGTTCGGTTGTATTGGTACTTTGTGTGATTGTGTAACAGAAAGGAAATGAGCTGATATCTGGATTCGTTTTATGTACTGTCAGGCCTCTAGACCTTCGTATATTCCTTTCCGGGGAGAAATAAAGATAGAGAAGCATGTGCCTTTGTCCAGGGTGATCGATATTATAATTGAACAAGGTATAATCTACAACGTATTAGCCTGATTTTATGATTTGTCATTGCTTTTCTCCTGCAGTATTCTAATTTCCCCTATTTATCATAGATGTAGGCCTGGCGATTTAAGTGGATTAGATTTTCAGATTAGTAGAATTGGGAATCTAATGTATAAAACTATAAATTACTTGCCTCACCTTGTATTGCAGAATGTGATGGTTGATTCTTGTTTGTGTTATAATCTTCGATACTTATTTTTTAAGATCTTTAGTTTCATGTTTTCTCTTATTATGTTCTAGGCATATACTTGCAGATAATTAGATGAACTATACCAATGCACAACTTCTACATGTTTATTTACACATAAATAATCTTATACTTGCGTGTAGTGTTTTATGCTCAGTGTATCTTATGCAATCATATGATTATCTCTGTTGGCTTTTGCAGCATTATCATAAAGTGTATTCACATTCCTTACCCTTTTTATCATGTCTTGAAATGCATGCAGGCTGCTTGCAGTCGATGTTAGGTTTGCATACCATTAGAGTTGAAAGTATTGTTCATGGAAAAGCTGCACCCGTAGATGAGTTACAGGTGCAAGGGGTTCATGACCCTGGATTTCTAAGGAAGGTAGCAAACCCAACCTTTTATTTTTTTATCCTAGTTTTATCATTCTGCATGACATTTAATAAAATGAACTGGTCTTTTTGATAATATGCCAATATGCAGGTTATTATCACGAGCGCTTCAAAGGCAATACAAGATTTGGGTCGAAGTAGGACTCCTAGTCGTCAAGTTGACGGAGATGAAAGCCTGTTTCGTATGGAATCTTTGACATTGGGTCCTGCTGTTTTGAGGTCTCCATCAAAAGGCTGGAAGGTAAGTAAGAATCTTTATTTGTTGTAATCTTTTAAATGACTGGAGATGAACAAGAAGGTACACATCTTCTAAATGCTCGATCATCTGTTGACTGTAATATCTGGTGACGATAAGCTTTTTTTAAATAAATTTTAGTCTTAATTCTTAACTCTCGTGTAATCTTAGAAAGTACAGTAGATGAGTAGACACGTGTATGTCCTTATAAGTTATAATAGAGTGATTGAGAAACATTGTTGATGTCAGGATTTGTTGTAATGTTCAAAGCTCTGATACCATTCTGTGAGGAATGTAGCTCCATTGACACTCCGACCTAGAACTGCATTTAAATTCTGTAACATAGCTCAAGCTCCTCCTCTGAAAAAGAACTTCATTAAATAGGAGACTTCCTTTGACTGAAGGTGGAAGGAGATGAATGTATTTTCATTTTCTGAAATTTGTTAAATCTCGGAGACTATTGGTGTACTGAATATTCATCGGAATTGCAAATGTGGAGTTTTGTACTTCACGTCAAATGTTGCGGAGCAAAGCGTCCATTTTGCACCCGG
>JAYMSL010004077.1:0-11539 GCA_036897195.1 Plantago coronopus | reverse complement strand
TTGTGAGAGAAAGGATTTGTAGCCTGGTAAGGTTGTAAATCGAGAACGGTACTTCACCATTCAATCTGTTATTTTCAAGGCTCAAGTATGTTAACCTGGATAGACGTCCCAATTCTGAAGGAATTGTGCCTTCAAAACTGTTTCCACCCAAGTCTAGTGTGTCCAAGTTTGACAAGTTACCGATTGATGGCGAAATTAAACCTGTAGGTAGGAGCATTGTAGTTTAGCTTTATATATGTACTGCACTTTTTGGAAAATCTTTAACTGTGCAAGCATGTGATCTAGCTCTGCAAGTGGGTTGATCAATTCATGTTGGGAAACACAACTTAATCTCCTTTTTTACTTTTCTTTATCAAAGAACAGAAAAACCATTATCACATACCAGTTAATCCACAATCAGAAAGGTCGAGTGTGGTGACTCTTTGGTGCCTGGGGCTGCAAGTAACACCTGTCCAAGTGCAGAACGGGGTTCCCTGTGACCAGTTGGCGGTTATAATGTTGTTCGGGTCTGAAGTTATGAATGATTTGATCGAAAGAAGAGTTGATTCGTCGTCAGTCAGGGAGTTCGGAGATTGAGAAGAGGAGATGATAAATTGGCAAGATAGCTGCAAGCTGATAAGCAGCATAATTGTAGCTTGTTCTTGTCCCATTTTGAGTGTAGTAGTAGTATATTTTTGCTTTGTGAAATATAACTGGGAATGCAGGAAAGCTTTCACAAGTGATATTTAACCTTAAGGGTCAATGGTCTCAGATCAAGTCAACAATCCAACTGTGTTAAGCCATTATCTGCATGTCCTTCTAACTTGCAATAAAGAATGACAAGAATTGGACCTTTCTTTGTCGAATTGTGAACAATTTTGCCAGAAAATTAGGTTGAAACTTTAAAGACCTTTCTAGATCAACAATTACAGAAAGGGACCTGTCAGCTCAAAACATTATTTTTAGAGACCCAACCAATTCCATTCCAAATTTTAGTATTCTTCTCCAAATAATTAATATACTAGTACACGCGTCACACGCTACGTGTGTGAAGCGTTATTGTTTGATGTGAGTGTACCAAATCATCTAGAGCGTTTATGATCTACTAATAGAAATATCTCCAAGTAATAATTAGAACTTTTTTAAAAAAGAATTTAGCACCTGATTAACAAAAACTTTCAGTACAAATGTGTGCTGTAGGCTGTAGTCATAACATCTGATAAAATCTATGGTTAGACACATCTAATGTTGTAAATCAAGACATCTTAGCTCTCTAAATCTAGCCTGGGTTGAAGGGATTTGCATTAGTAATGTTAAGAATTTCAGACTAATGTTACATGATTCTGGATTATGATATCTACGCTATTGGATTGCATTATACATAGTATTACTGAAGTTTAACATAGATCTTCTTGAGGCTAGCCAGGACATCTTTCATGTTCGGTCTCTCCTCTGGTGAATCTTCTGTACATTGTATGGCAAGTCCCATAATTGACTTCAAGCATTCCTCAATATTGGCCTGAGTAAATCCTTCTTGATTAAGTAGATTATCATCAACAATTTGCGTTATAGTTTTCGGATATGATTCAGATATCCATTTACGCATGCTTAACTCCCCCAGAAATAGCTCATCAGTAGGCCTTTTTCCTGTAAATGTTTCCATCAATAAAATTCCGTAGCTATAGATGTCGCCCATTGTTGACACTAATCCTGATGACCCATACTCTGCAACACAAGTTGTATGAAATGTGAGAAATTATCCCATATAATATATAGATTAGATGACAGAGTGGCTGGTGGACATATATTTTGATGTTTGGTAGCTGAACTAGAATGTGTTACCTGGAGCCATGTATCCAATGGTGCCCAAAGTTTTAGTCTGCTGCATTCTGTTATCTTCCATCAAGAGCTTCGCGATCCCAAAGTCTCCTACGCGAGCCACCATATCTCCATCTATAAGAATATTGCTTGGCTTCAAATCACAATGAGCAATGGCTGGAGAATATCCATGATGAAGATACTCCATAGCAGATCCAACATCTATCATAATTTTCATTCTGAGATCAATGCTCAAGCCACAATCAGGGGCATATAGCCACTTGTCAAGGTTCCCATTTGGCATATATTCCATCACCAATGCCTTAAACTCAGGATTAGAGCAACTAGTAATGATCTTGACTAGATTTCTGTGTCGAAGGCTCCTCATTATTTGGCACTCTGTGTCGAAACTCTTGAGTGCAGCTTGCACTTCTAGATTGAAAACCTTGACAGCAAAAACCATCTCGTCAGAGAAAGTTCCCTTGTATACTGAACCGATGCTTCCTTTCCCAATCAAATTTCCAGGATCAAGCTTGCTTGTAGCTCGAAGAATTTCATAGTATGAAATCCTATCATGGGTGATGCCAAGAGCTAAATCTGTCTCAGATGAAGATGCTGTTTTTCTAGCATGGTGCTTAACGAAGAAGAGGATGAAAGCTGCAGCTAGTATAACTGAAGCTACTATTGGGAGAATATACGTCAAAAGTCTATGTAATCGTCTATGGTTATTCCTTGTAGAGTTGGGCGTACTTATCTTACATGCCTTGACCCCGAGGCGAGATGGACCACACAAATCTCTATTACCCATGAAAACTTCAGGCGTGAAGTTCTGGAAATGACCTCCATCGGGAATTTCTCCACTTAGTTCGTTGAAAGAAACGTCGAAGGAATTAAGATTCGGAAGATTCTCGAAAGACATCGGAATTGAACCAGAAAGATTGTTGTGGGACAAATCCAAGATTTGCAGACTATTCACATCAGCAAGAGCTGAAGGTATAGAGCCATTGAACCTGTTATTGTGCATATCTAGAGCAGTTAGACTTTGAAGTTCCCCAATAGTGGCTGGAATGTTCCCGGAGAGCAGATTGTCAGATAGATCTATCGTGTCCACGCTGTTTAGATTGCTGATTTCACTAGGCAGAGAACCATAGAAATGGTTTCTCGACAGTGATAAAACTTGAATGCGTGCATTGTACCATAGATTTGATGGAATGATTGAATTGAACAAGTTGTTGTGTAAAAAGAGTCTTTGCAAAGAACTGAGGTTCCCCAAACACCTTGGTAGCTGTCCAGAGAGCATATTATAACTAAATCCTGCATAATAAAGGTTTTCCAGGCCACATATGCTATCTGGTAACGAACCCTGCAGATTGTTGACGGATAATGTTATTCGCTGCAGGTTTGTTAAACCTCCTAGTGTGGTGGGAATCTCTCCGGTCAAGCTATTATTTCC
Organism: Plantago coronopus; assembly: GCA_036897195.1. NCBI lineage: Eukaryota > Viridiplantae > Streptophyta > Magnoliopsida > Lamiales > Plantaginaceae > Plantago > Plantago coronopus. The sequence goes on along the minus strand of JAYMSL010004077.1, from coordinate 8,289 downwards.
AATGTGCAACCAATACAGACCATTGAGTCTACCGATCCCACTAGGAATTGTGCCGCTGAGTCTGCAATATCCTGCTATGAAATATTGGAGAGACACAGAAAGATTGCCTATGGATGCAGGTAGTACACCAGTTATAGGATTACTTGCAAAATGTAAGTAGGTGAGATTTTCGCAATTCGTCAAAGGTGTCAGAAAGTCTTGCTCAGGTATGGACAAGTTGTTTGTGAATCCATTTAAACCGAGTCTGAGCACTTGTAGTTGGCGTAAGTTACCAAGGTTTCTTGGTACTAGTCCAGTGAAGGAGTTATTTGTGATATCGAAAGTGGTTAGCTGTGATAGATTAGAGATGGTAGCTGGGATTTCTCCTGAAAAGGTATTCATTCCAAGAAACAAAACTTGAAGGTTCGGTAGCATTGTGTCTATGGAAGGTGGAAGGGTTCCTGACAGTCCATTCACTGTGAGGGAAAGTGTTTGCAATCTTGTTAGGTTGAAAATAGATGGTGGAAGCTCACCGTTCAATCTATTTTCTCCAAGGCTAAGAAATGTTAGGTTGGATAGACCTCCAAATTCGGCAGGAATCATACCTTCAAAATTGTTTCGACTCAATGCTAATGTGCCCAAATTTGACAAGTTGCCGATTGAAGGCGGAATGGGACCTGTATATGCATTTGGAACAGATGAAATTAAGCCCAATTAATTAGCTTTTGTTCACTTGTACAGTTAGTTTGTTTGTTCTGTGTTCCTTAGACAATTACATGTACATTTCTTTCTTCTTTCTTGGTTTTTTTAGATAATTGAAATGTAACAGTAAATTCAGATGATTAATCTTACCAGTCAACTGATTTCCTGTCAGGGAAAGAATCTGAAGCTGCGATAATCTCCCAATATCCGGTGTCAGGTTTCCAGTAAGATTATTGAACGACAGAGAAAGAATTCTCAGACCTTCACAGTTGGATAGATGTCTCGGAATCTCTCCAATGATACGATTTCCTGACAGTGATAGTTGCTGCAGACTCGAAGGCTGACGAGGGCATATCTCTGGCGGAAGTTCGCCTGAGAGCTCCTGGTTCCTCTGGATCATAATCACCTGTAAACCGGTAATGTTGAATATTTCCCATGGAACATTCCCTCTGAGATTGTTATCAGACAGATCCAATACTTCCAGACTCCCCAACAATCCTAGAGACGGAGGAACGTTACCGCTAATCTGATTGGCGTTCATCCTCAGTTCGCGAAGGCGGAATAGGCTCCCGATTGTGTCTGGAATGACACCGGTGAAGCTGTTGTTGCTTATGTCTAGAAAGGTAAGGAAAGAAAGGTTGCCGATTTGAGGCGAAACTGTGCCAGCGAGTTCAAAATTGAAAAGGTCTAGGGATGTGACTCGTTGGTGCCTGGGGCTACAAGTGACGCCAGTCCAGGTACAGAACGACGTGCCCTGAGACCAGTTGGTGGTTATGATGTTGTTGGGGTCGGATGTTATGAACGATTTGATTGACAGAAGAGTTGATTCATCGGTCGTGGCGTTGAAGGGTTGAGCAGTGGAAATGGAGAGTAAGAAAGATAAACACAAGATGATGATGAGCAGTACTGCTGCTGTAGAATGATGTATCTGTGCCATGGTTAGGTGTGTAATGTTGTAATGGTTTTGAAGAGTAATATGAGATGTGGTTTTAAAGGCCTTTGTTTAATTCTGTTAAGTGAGAACTCAGATTACTTTAGGCTGCTAAATACAGCTGACATCTGCTTAGTAACTGAACAGTTTGGACTTATATTAGCATAGTTGAATTATAAAAACTAATGAAGCCGTGTAGGCTAAGGAGAATATCAGACAGTCACAGTCCCCATGTGTCTATATTTTATGGGTGAGTTTGATAATTGACTAGCTTTTCCCATTAGTTTAGAAAGTTGGGACATGAGGATGCAGAGTTGTATACTTAAACTGGATTCAGATAATCTGCAGAAATGATGAAATAGAGAGTTGTTCAAAGTTGACCCGGCTGCAAGATTCTATGATCATTGACAGTCAACAACTATCATCATGTGTATAGTCCGAGGTAAAGATATCGACGGATCGACCCATAGACTGATAGTAGTGGTTTCGAGAGAATAATCTTGCCGTGGTTTTAAAGTCTAAGTGACAGAGTTGTACCACTCAGAGCCTCCATTGTTGATTACTTTTTGTGTCTTCTTGTCTGCTATTACAAATGAGCTCGATGCTGTTATATATTCATACATAATCTGTAATATCTGAAAATTTAGGAAGACAAGTAAGCACCAGTGGTCTAGTGGTAGAATAGTACCCTGCCACGGTACAGACCCGGGTTCGATTCCCGGCTGGTGCAGTTGTTTTTGTTTTTAATACTTTCCTCTTTTTGCCTGTAAGCACTAAGCACTGAAAAAAAGACCAGCCAGTCTATTTGACCACAATTGGAGATTAAAAGGATACATATACATATATTCATTTTCAATGTTTATATCCAATTCCAGTAGAAGAGTGATATCGGAGCTGCTGGTGCATGGTCAAATCAAGCAACAACAACTCCAAATTAGGTATTCTTCTGTCGCATAATTTCCCCTTTTTGATATAATACTGATGATTGAGTACTCTATATGCATTGTTAATTGTTATTAACCTGGTGAACTTCAAGTTCCTAAATTGCACTTTCTTCCTTGTATTCATTGTTTAGTGCTAGCTTCTGCTATTACTTACATAGGTTCACTTTCTTGGTAAAACATGGTATTACTGTATTAGTCTCTTACTGAACTCTATGCATATTGTGTTGCTTCGGTTTCTCATATTTATCGATTAGTGACATCTAGAATTGTTTTTGTATCCCCACTGTGGGTTGAAGGGATTTTCATGAGTAATATTGGGAGTCTGGACATAATTCCTGAGCTCTATCTATTTGATTGTAGTTACATATGGTCAGTGCAGTTTAAAACCAATTTTTCGCAGAAAGTCAGTCTCATTAGCCGCATAAAACTTCATCTGCCTTGCTTCTACAAAAAAAAAAAGGACAAAAAATCCTTCTCTTTTGAGTTCATACGATCTTGTTTGGAAGAGCGTAAGTATAAATAAATAAATAAATCCTGGACCAACTCAAGTTTGAAATCAGTATTCAGTGTACTGAAGTTTGAACTTGATTTTCTTAAGCCTAACGAGAACTTGATTCATATTAGGCCTCTCCCTTGGCAAATCTGTTGAACACTGAAGGGCTAGCTCCATGATCAACCTCAAGCACTCCTCAGTGTTAGGTCCACAACATTCTCCCTTTGTCTTTAGTAGCTCAGCATCAACTATTTGCATCACATTATGGGGAAATGATCTACGCACCCACTTTGTGATGGTTAACTCTCCCAAAAATAGCTCATGAGTAGGCCTCTTCCTTGTAAATGTTTCAATCAACAAAATCCCGAAGCTATAAACATCTGCCATTGTTGACACTAATCCTGATGTTCCGTACTCTGCAAGATTGACATATGCAGTTAGACAAACAAAATGGCCCGTCTTTAAGGATTTATGTTATATCTCATTCAAGGTGGATGAAGTATTTTGGTATTATAAAAAAAGAGGAAGGAAAAAAGCTCTCATTTGGGAGGAAAAAAAGCCAGGCCTTGTAGAATTTTTAGATAATAGTGCAAGATAATCCATGTGTTTGGGATATATTAACTATGTAAGTTGGGCTATTTTCTCCGTCTGAACATAGTTGCTATCCAGGTATTGATCTAATAAATCTGCAGATAGTACTGTCAATGACACTATTTGACCAAAATAGTCTTCAACTTGTCTATACTATAGTGTGCAATTAGCACACAAGATCATCAGAAAATTCCAGTTAATTTTATGGGGTTCAGAAGACACTTGCAACAATCAGATTAAGTGACAGCTAGGACAATAGTTTAACTTGAATTATTTGCCCTTGAGGGTACACTGTACTGAGGGTTTTGTCTACATTAAGTAAGAGACTGTTACCTGGTGCCATGTATCCAGTTGTGCCAAAAGTTTTCGTCTGTTCCATTCTTTGATCTTGCGTCAAAATTTTGGCGATCCCAAAGTCCCCTACATGAGCTACCATATCCTCATCCAAAAGAATGTTGCTTGGCTTCAAGTCACAGTGAACTATGGTGAAGAAATATCCGTGGTGCAGATATTCTACTGCAGATGCTACATCTATCATTATTTGTAGTCTGTGGTCAATGCTCAAGCCACAGTTAGGGGAATAGAGCCACTTATCGAGGTTCCCATTAGGCATACACTCCATAACCAATGCCTTAAACTCATTGTTCGAGCAACTAGTAATGATCTTGACAAGATTTCTATGTCGAAGGCTCCTCAATATTTTGCACTCTGTGTCAAAGCTGTTGAACGCTCCTTGCACATCTAGATTAAATACCTTAACAGCAACAGCCATCTCATTGTAAAACAGTCCCTTGTATACTGAACCAATGCTACCTTTCCCAATCAAATTTCCATCATGAAGGTCATTTGTGGCTCGAAGAATGTCACGATATGAAACCCGCTGGTGTGAAAAGTCATCAAGATTTGAATCTGATGGTGATGAAGCTGACAATTTTGTAACACGATGCCTGAGAAACCAAAGAATAACAACTGCAACTACCAACACCGAAGCTGTTGCTGCAATAACGTGCAGCACAAGTTTATGATTGTTACTTGAAGGATCATGCCTATTTGTGTCACATGCCCTGACCCTGAATCGGGATTCTCCACATAAGTCTCTATTACCCAAAAAAACATCAGCTGTGAAGTTAACAAAACGGCCCCCATCAGGGATTTCTCCTGCGAGGTTGTTGAAGGAGACATTAAAATAATCCAGATCCGCAAGGTTCTCGAAAGATTTTGGGATTGAACCTGATAGATTGTTTTGAGACAAATCCAAGCACCGCAAGGCATGCAGATATGATAATGATTGAGGTATCGAACCATCGAACCTATTATTCTGCAACTGTAGAGTAGTAAGACTCTGTAGTTCCCCAATAGCAAGTGGAATGTTCCCAGAAAGCTGATTCCCGTCAAGGGACAATTCTCGCAAGCTGTCGGCTATTATGATTTCACTAGGTAATGGACCGTGAAAACGATTCCCCGACAAGGATAAAATCTGAAGGCGTGTGTTGTACCATATACTCGATGGGATGGTTAAATCAAATAAATTTCTGGATAAATGAAGTTCTTCCAATGAACTGATGTTTCCTACACATGCTGGTAACTGTCCAGAGAGCCTGTTTCCCTCAAAATCTACTCTGTAGAGGTTTTTCAGCTGACAGATACTTTCCGGTAATGGGCCGCGAAGATCATTCATTGTGAGTATTAAGTTCTGCATGTTTCTCAAACTTCCTAGTGCCGTGGGAATTTCTCCATTGAAGTGATTATTTCTTAGATGCAGCCAGATCAAGCTAGTGATATTGCCAATCTCGCTAGGAATTGTGCCTGTAAGTCTGCTATCTCCTGCTAAAAAGCCTCTAAGAGATGTAGAGAAGTTGCCTACGGATATGGGCAAGGCACCAGTTATAGAAGTATTTCCTATGTTAAAATAGGTAAGGTTTCTGCAATTTGTCAAAGAAGTAAGAAAATCTTGCTGCGGTATGGACAAATTGTTTGAGAACATATTTCTTCCCACTCTGAATGCTTGTAACTGATGCAAGTTTCCAAGATTCGTGGGCATGAGCCCACCAAATGAGTTGTCAGAAATGCTGAAAAGAGTTAACTGTGATAAATTGCCGATAGTTTTAGGGATTTCCCCATAAAAGCGGTTCCATGTGAGATACATAACCTGGATATTCGGGAGCCCAGTGTCTATGGAAGAAGGTATGGTGCCGGAGAGGTTGTTCATTCTGAGAGAGAGTGTTTCTAGTGTAGTGAGGTTGAAAATCGACGGTGGTAGCTCACCATTCAGCCTGTTGACCTCAAGACTCAGGAACACTAGGTTGGATAGATGTCCAATTTCTGAAGGAACCACGCCTTCAAAACTGTTGGAACTCAAATCTAGCATGCCCAAATTTGTCAAGTTGCCAATTGAGGGTGGAATAGTGCCTGTATAAGTTGCAGCTCAAGTTTAGTAGCTGAATCATATTTGCTACTTCAAACATCTGGTATGCAAGCTTGTAACTTTACTTGTTCAATTTAGTAACTTGCTTGACTCAGATTGGAAATAACATGTATTGGTAGTTTGGTACGCATTTACAACTGTAAACTGTTAATACAAGATGGCATGCCATTGAATTTTTCTCTTGATCAAAAGGTTTTGGTTTTGAATAGTCGGAAGCACATTAACTAACTAAGACAGTACTTGAGTAGATTGAGATTGTGCATGAACTTCTTGGATACCGGTAGGCCTAAAGCATTTCGCCTTCCGTTTGTCTTTTCAGATTTTTGTGAAACTGGTGATTCTTTCGTGTTTCTTTTTACTCTGAACTCTGAAGTGTAACCAATTGTATTATCACATCTACTATAATTTATTGAGTTCTGTTTAAATATGATGTTGTTCATTGTACTGATAAAAACCTCACAGAATACCATAAATGAGGCTGATTTGTAGAATTCTAGTAATGGTGTATTGCACCAGTAAGGCATTGAAAACTGAATGTGGATAGTAAAGGCGTACCTGTAAACTGATTCCTCCCTAGAGAAAGCATTACCAACTGCGACATGTCTCCAATGTCGAGCGGAAGATGACCGGAGAGGTTTTGATTCATTGATAAATCAACCTCCTGCAAAGAGGTACTGTTAAATATTATTCCCCAGGGAACATTCCCTCTCAGATTGTTATACCACAAGTCTAATACTTCCAGACTCTTTAACATTCCTAGTGAGGAAGGAACGTTCCCGTTCAGCTGATTAGCACCCATTTTCAGTTCGCGAAGGCCTGCCAGGTTCCCGATTGTATCAGGGATTGTTCCAGTGAAGCTATTGTTCCTGATATCCAAGTATGTTAAGAAGGAGAGGTTGCCGATTTGAGGGGAAATGGTGCCAGTCAATTCGAAATCAAAGAGGTCGAGGGACGTGACTCGTTGGGTCGAGGAGCTGCAAGTGACGCCTCTCCACGTGCAGAAGGAGGTTCCTTGTGACCAGTTTGTGGATATAACGTCGTTTGGGTCGGAAGTAATGTACGATTTGATCGATAGAAGAGACGATTCGTCTGTCGAAGTATCGACAGGTTGTTGAGCTGAGCAGATGGCGGTGAGGCTGCAGAGAAGTAAGGAGATGTTGATGATGATCTTGATTGGTGCAGAATGGTTGTTGTTCCTCATGATTGAGAGTGGAAAGAAGGGAAAAGAGAGATTTGAGAGAGATGCATTTGTTCTTGTATTAAGCAAGCCTGAAGAGTCAAGAAGACTAATGGTTAGGTTGGAGTTGGATAAGTAAAGAGTACTAAAAGACAGCATCGTTGATCATTCTGCATTTCTAATTCTGGACCTTCTTCTTCCCTGTTCCCACTTCCCCTGTCAACTTGCAATTTAATAGTGTAGTGTTGGCTAAATGACCTGCCTTGTTTAGGCATCTACCTTAATTAATGTCCACAAATTAATTGCGTAATTGACCGGCTAATCTGATATTATGAGGCTGCGTGGCGCTTCACGGGAACTCCAATTTTGTCATCCCCTTAATTCTTATACTTCAATACTTCATTTTGCAAATTGCAATATGATAAGCCATATGTTCGTGACTTTGTGAATTATATGACTCATTTTTTTGCTTATGTTTGAATGTTTTTCAGTTGTTATAAAAATAGAAGTAAATAGAGATTTATGAGATAATAGAGGCGTAACTAATAGTATACTCTCGTGAAATTCATTCTTAAATGAAAACTCACGACATCCACGAATAAGCAAATTCAATCTTTATTTCAGATTACATAAAAAGAAAATTTGAACTATTAACTGCACGAGACTCGAGAGCACATGAGATACATTACACATACTACGTTACTGTAAATAAACCACAAATACCCTTTAGTCGTATGTATAATGTTTGTCCTTTCTACTACTCCCTCCGTCCCACAAAACATCACCCGTTAGGGTTAGCGCGCAGTTTAAGAAAATGAGTTAAAGTAATGGAGTAAAAATGAAAAAATAAGTAGGGTAGGTTAGTTTTTGAGAATGTGTGGTGATAAAGAAGAGTATGGATAATAAAATAATATTTTAGTGTGTGGGATAGCTTCCTTATTTAGTAATGGGTAAAGTTTTGTGGGACATCAAAAAATGGAATGTGGATAAAGTTTTGTGAGACGGAGGGAGTAGTTTCTAATAAAAAGAAAGTGATATTCTAAGGAA
>JAYMSL010004076.1:0-11540 GCA_036897195.1 Plantago coronopus | reverse complement strand
CTGATTCGATTGATTATTGGAAGTTTACTCTATATGGAAGTGTTATTGGTACTAGAATCCCTTTGGAGGCACTGCGTCGATTCATTCAAATGTATTGGGAGAAGGAACCATATATTCATGTGATGGATAATGGGCTGTATTTGTTTAGATTTGACTGTGAAGAATCTCTGAAATCTGTGTATGAGGGAGGGCCATATATGGTTAGGGGAATGTATCCTTTGATGATGAGAAGGTGGTACCCTGGGATTGTTATGGATGTGAAAGATCTAGCTGTGTGTCCTCTTTGGATTAAGTTACCACAGTTGGATCTGCAGTTCTGGAATACTAACATGCTAAGCAAGATAGCTAGTATGATAGGTAAGCCATGCTATATAGACAAGATGACAGCTACAAAGGAGAGGCTTAGCTATGCTAGACTACTTGTGGAAGTCAAATCTGGGGAAAAACTCCTTGATCATATTATTTTAAGAGGACCTGATGGAACTACTTTTAAGCAAAAGATTGAATATGAGTTCAAACCGTTGCAGTGCTACACTTGTCTACACTTTGGCCATGCAAATAAGCATTGCCCTAAGCTCCTGAAAACAAAGCAGGTTTGGCAGGCACATGAGCCAAATGTTGCTGGTTCTGCACCTGTACAAGTGACTGATGTTGATGGAGGGGGCTCTGTTTCTGCAGTTATTGGTGCTAAGGAAAAAGAGCTGCAGGTTGATGGTGCTAATGTGTCTGAGGTGTTGGAGAGTAATATTGCTCCTCCAAGTGAAAGACATGTTCCATTAAGGCCAAATATGCAGCAGGTTTCTGCAGATTCCTCTGTAAATGCTCAACATTCTTCTACTCTCCCTGTTGTGACTGTGAATAATGGTTCTAATGGGGAGGATATTGCTGCTAAGAAGGGAAGCAAAGGCAAAGAACTTGTGGTGGAGGAAGCTCCTTTCACTCCAGTTACTCAGCATGTTGCTAGGAGAGTTAATTCAAATCAGATTGCAAAAGAGGGACCTCCAACTGATATTGTATTTGGTACATATCATGCTCTTGCAGATAACACAGACACTGATAGAGAGGAAGCTAGTAATGATGATGATTACTACCCTGAAAATCAAAGAAGACAAGATAGAATGTTGCAGCAAGTTGACTCACAGCAAAAATCTGGTGCTAAAACTCAGGCAAATCAGAGAAGATCCAAGTCAAAAGAAAGGAATCAACAGGTGGGGGGCCAGAGAACCCTTAGACCAAGGAAAGATCATCACCCTTCCAATGGATAAAGCTCTTAATATTGGTTGTTGGAATCTTAGAGGGCTGAGCCGCCCTATAAGATTAAGAGGTTTAAAGAATTTTCTTTTTCAGAATAAATGCCACATTATTGGCTTGCTTGAAACACATTTGAAGAAGGGTAGTTTTGAGAGGGTTCACTCTCAACTGTCTAGTGAGTGGGACATCTTCTCTAATAAAGATTTTCATAGCAACTGTATAATTATGTTGCTGTGGAAAGGGAGCCATTTGAAGGTTCAAATCCTGAAAGTTTCTGCACAAATTGTGCATTGTCATGCTGTTACTACTGATGGTTTATGGCATGGTTATCTGAGTTTTGTTTATGCTTTTAACAAGCCAGATCAGAGGGTTGGATTATGGAATGATCTATGTAGCTTAAGTGATCAGATTGATGGTCCTTGGTATGTAGGAGGTGATTTTAATGTGGTGCTTGATGTCACAGAGAAACAGTCTGCTGATGGAGAAGTGTATGAAGTTGGGGATGAGCTTAGCACTGTTATTAATGATTGTGAACTTGTTGACCATCCTTTTGTTGGCCCCAACTTTACCTGTACTAATAACTCTGTCTTCTGCAAGCTTGATAGAGTGTTAGTTAATGGTGCTTGGTTTGATATGAATAAGGATTCTACAGTCCAATTTTTGGCCCCTGGTATGTCAGATCATACACCTAGCATTACAAAAGTGTTTTCTGAGAATTCTAAGAAGGCAATTCCATTCAGATTCAAAAATATTTGGGCAAAAGATGATAAATTTGCTGAGTTGGTAAAGGAAGGGTGGCAGTTTCCTGTGCATGGTTGTCTTATGTACCAAATTGTTCAGAAGTTAAAGAAGATTAAGGTGGCCATGAAGGAATTAAACTCTAAATACTTTCAGCATTTGGAAAAACAGGTCAATGATAAGATGGATGAAATTCAAGCCCTGCAGCTGCAGTCACTTAATCAAAGTGAGAGTGGTGATTTTGGTGAGCTGATTAAAGTTAAGAAGGAATAACACTCCAAGCTGTTTATGTTATGGCAAGAGCAAAATTTTCAGAAATATAAAGCAGATTGGGTGAAAGATGGTGATAGGAGTTCAAGACTGTTTTATCAGAAAATCCAAGCTAGAAGGAGAAGAAATTCTATTTTTCTTTTGCATGATGATGATGGTAAATTGCTGAATACTAGGGAGGGTATTGTTGATAACATTCTCAAGTTCTATTCTAAGCTTTTTGGCACTGCAGTGGCAGTTCATGACATTGACCCTAGTGTGTTTAATCATGGAGAAGTGGTTAACCAAGAGGATAATGATGCTCTCTTGACTGTGTTTACCAATGATGAAATCAGAAAGGCTCTATCTGCTATGAGTGACCACAAATCTCCAGGCCCTGATGGATTTAATGCTTATTTCTACAAGCAATGTTGGTCTATCACTGGTCCTCTTGTGTGTGATGCTATTAGGGAATTTCAGACAACTGGAAAGCTCTTGAACCAGGTAAATGCTGCATCTGTTTGCTTGATTCCTAAATGCACAAATGCTTCATCTATAGTGGACTTCAGGCCAATAGCTTGCTGCAACATCTTGTATAAGTTGGTAACTAAGGTGATCACTAACAGAATTCAGCACATTATGACCAAGCTTATTAATGTTTGCCAAAATGCTTTTGTGCATGAGAGAGATCTTTTCCAAAACATACACCTTGCTCAGGAGCTCATCAAGGACTATAACAGGAAAAGCTCAGCTCCTAAGTGTATGTTGAACATTGATTTGAGGAAAGCTTATGATACTATCAATTGGGATTTCCTTCACAGAGTTCTGCAGAGTTTCAAGTTTGATTCCAAGTTCATCTCTCTGATTATGGCCTGTGTTACTTCTGCAAGGTTTTCATTTTGTGTTAATGGAGCTCTTGAGGGTTACTTACATGGCAAACAATGGCTCAGACATGGGTGTCCCCTCTCTCCATACCTATTTGTGTTGTGCATGGAGTATTTCACTAGGTTGATGGCTGCTAGAGTTCAAGCTGCAGGGACTGAGTTTCATTACCATTCTCAGTGTGCAAAGATCAAGCTTACTCACCTTTGTTTTGCTGATGACTTGTTACTATTTTGTAGAGGTGATGAGCAGTCACTTATGATTCTTAACAGTGTTTTGCATGATTTTTCTAGCCAGTCTGGGCTACAGGTGAATGTTGGCAAGAGTTCTAGGTTTCTATGTGGAGTTAAGCCTGATATTGAAGACAAAATGTTCCAGATTTTACCATTTCAGAAGGGGAGGTTTCCTGTGAGGTATCTTGGCATTCCTCTTAGTCCTTGCAGACTCAAGATACAGGAGTATGAGGGGTTTATTAAAAAACTCTTGAGTAAAGTTCAATCTTGGGGTGTGAAGAGCTTGAGCTATGCAGGAAGACTTGAGCTGCTAAAGTCTGTTCTTTCTAGTATATACAATTTCTGGAGCCAAGTGTTTAACATGCCTGCAGCTGTGATCAAAAGAGTGACTCAAATTTGCAGAAGTTTTCTATGGTCTGGAGTGGAGATAAGTAGGAAGGCTTTGGTTGCTTGGCCACAAGTTTGTCAACCTCTTGACAGGGGTGGATTGAACATCAAAGAAGTTCTGGGTTGGAACAAGGCAAATCTATGTGCTAATGTTGTTAAATTGGCTTCTTGTTTGGAGGGCAAGACTGTGTGGCACCAATGGGTGCAGGCCTACAAGCTTAAACAAGACACAATTTGGAGTGTTTCTGTCAAGACAAATGACACAAATTGGTGGAAAGAACTGCTAAAACAAAGAGATAAGATCCTACAGTGGTTTCCTAATGCTGCAACTTTGTTTGATGGAATGAAGAACTCAGAAGTGGTGTATGAGATGTACCAGAAATTTGTGACTGAGAAGCCTATAGTTCCTTGGTCTGCTGTGGTTTGGAATGGCATATCCACTCCTCGAGTATCCTTTATTAATTGGTTGATTATGCATGGCAAGCTAGCTACTAAAGATAGATTATTTAGCTTTCATATAGTTTCTGACAATCTCTGCACTCTTTGCATGTCTGAAACTGAAACTCTTGATCATCTTTTGTGTGCTTGCCCTGTTATTAAACCTGTTGCATCTAGGATTCTGAGGAGTGTGGGTGTGTATTTCCTTTGTGATTCTATCTCTGATTGGAAAACCAAATTTACTGATTCTTATTGCACTTCTTCTGATGTGTATAGAGTAAGAGCTGACACGAACCCGGGGGGTGGTGCAGTGGTAAGGTGCAGGGTGTAATGGTTAGAGGTCCCGGGTTCGATTCCCGGAGGTGGAGATTTATTTGGTGTTATAAGGTTGGTATTGGGTTAGTGTATGAGTAGGAGTAGAATAAATTTGCCTCTTCAAAAAAAAAAAAAAAAGAGCTGCCACCTTGTGTGCATTGTTTAATGTTATTTGGTAGCACAGAAACCATATCTTACATAGAACTGACACTTGGGATGAAGTTAAAGCCATTAAACATATTTCTGCTGATCTTATAGCTAGTATTAATCTGAGATATGCTAAAGGCTCCAACAGCAGATATGTTAGAAAAGTACTTGGCAAGTTACATTATTTGTTAGTTGGTTCTACTTTTTGAGACTCTGCATCATTTGTTGTTTGAGGGAGCTAGTTAGTACCATTCTAATGACTGATGTAATTCATTTAGATATGAGCAGGTACAAGGTATGGAACTGATGCTGAAACTTCTACTTTTGTTTGGCCATAGGTAAGATTGGTAAGTATGGCTTGATCTTTTGACTCTGATATTGTCTGAGCATTGTATGCTCTGATGATTGATTGCTTCCTTCTGATTATTTTGTGGGAGTTTATTTGAGTAGACTTTTGATGTTGGTTGTGGTATTATTGGTTGGAAGACATTGAAGTGTGGTGTAGAATAGGTGGATTCCTTTGCTCACATCTGACTAAGTTAGGCTCCTAACTAGCTCCTCTTACTAAGGCTCTATCTAGCAAACTGTGCAGTGTTTACATTGCATGGTGGATGCCACAGTGCTACCCAGGCTAGGTATTCCCAGACATTCAGATCTAGGAGTTGAGCTATAGGACCCCCTGGTTTGGTTGTGATATGAGTTTTAGGAATCTTTCTTACTTTACATTATAACTGATGTGTCTTTTGACTTAGTTCCACATTCTTCATCATTTGTCTCCTTGCACTTGCTCTTACCTTTGCTTATCTGACCTTTTGCTTGTTTGTTTGGCTTGGGGCAACCTGGTGTGTTGGCTTGCCAACATACTTCAGAGGAGTCAGTTGAGCATTGTAATGCAGAAATAAGGAAGGGGCCGGAGTGGCATTGGGTTTTGGGTCTGGAGTTAGGCCATGCTAACATGTTTGTTGCAGCTTGCTAAAGGAGAACCTGGGACTGAGTTTCTTGGTCTTTCAGAGGGGCTAAGTAGAAAATATAATGTAGCTATAAGGTGGGCCGGAGTGGCAGTTTATTGGGCCTGGAGTTGGCTGACTATGATATGTATTGGACTGGATCTGACTAGCACACTATTGCTGATTTGATACACCATTTGGAGCTTTTAGAGTTGATTGGAGTTACAGCTATTCTTCCACTTGCTGCTGATTTGAGGTTGCTCACATACACTATCCTGAAGACTTGAGTAGGGGTAGACTTGTATCTGTTGAGTATTGTTGTAGCTAGTGCATTTGATTCCTTGTATTTGAGAGTGTAGTTTCTGAGACTGGGGTATGCCCCTTTTACTTTTATACTTGACATCATTTCCTTTTCTATGCAAAATTTCAATTTCCCTGAAAAAAAAAAAAACAAAAAAAAATTAGGATTAACTAAGGTTTATTAGTTGTAATTATTGATTAATTAGGAAAATTAAGGTTTTAAAAATGTTAATTAGGGTTTATTAGTTGTAATTTAAAATATTTGGGTAAGATTAATAAATGTAAGGGTTGTAATTATAATTTTATTAAGTGTAGGAGTTGAAACAATAATAAATTAAAATTGAAGGGCATTGATGCAAATTATAAACTTAAGTCTTGTTTGGTTGCTGAACAAAAAAAATTCAAAAACTTGATATTTGGACTAAAATGTAATTAATTTTTTACTGAGGTTTAAAATGTAATTAATCTTCCTACGGAGGTACTAAAATTCAATGGACCCTAATTACTTTGGGTGATTTTAAAACAAAATTCAAGAAAATAAAAAACAGGGATACACTACTAGTACAAATTACCATATCCTTCTCTTTTATTTGTATAACCTTTTACATATTCTCATCAAAGAGAAATATATTAGTCTTCACATCTCACATTACATTTGCACAAATATATGCCAAAAGGCTTTCCATATTTGTAACCATTGTAACGAATACCATACTTATAAACACAATAACGTTTACAGTCTTTTGAGTTGTTGATTTGCCACGCTGGGTTAGGATCCTGAATTTCCCACACAGTCGCATGTCTAGTTGCTGAAATGCACTGACCAGCCATCAAAGTCTCCATGCCTAGGTATTATAAGCAAATATGTCAAATACTATTTTACAATTGGAAAAGTGAGTCGTATTGTGTATTCTAGGACATACAAAAATATCAATTAACTTATCTTTGTGAGACTAGCAAGTTCACAAAGAATAGTTGTATGAATACATTATACATAAATATGCTTTTGTGAAGAAAAACGTAATATACAAACCTGATGAAGCTAAGAGGACAAAAACTAGGGTGCACATGAATGTCGTTGACATACCCATTTGAGCAATAGATATTATTTGTGAATTACACTAATTATTTATGTTCACAACTGATAGTAAGTATTTATAAGCATAGCTTGACTATATGTTATTACAAACAAGCAAATTCTATTTATTGCTTTAACCAAATATTGTATTTTGAGTTGCTTAGTATACCTGAAGAAGAACTTCGATAAATGTAAAATTATACTACATATTCTTTTTATATATCATCTCCTAATGAAGTTACTTGTGATTGCTATGTTTAAAGCATTTACATATTCCCCTCTAAAATCCAGATATCAATGTCCATTTGATACCAAAGATTCATTTGACTTGGAGCTTTCATAAATCTTGGAATATATGGATTTTGTTCTAATGGACAACACAACATCAAGGCCGAACCCGATGAAGCACGAGATTGCCATGACAACAAACACGAGCCTGTAACAATGGGGGCCGATGCACGTATTCCCACCTCCTGTTGAATGTGTTGCTTGTGCATCATACAACAAGCCTGCCAATAATCCCGAGAAGATAAACGAGCCGAGTGGAAGGTTGAGGATCAGTATGTTGTAGATGAGACCGTAGTACTTGAGCCCAAACAGTTCGGAAGCAACAGGAACTGTTACTGCAAGACGAACACCGTAGCAAAAGCCTACTATTGCTGATCCAATGTATAGTGATCCTGGTAGAGCCGTGGCTAGTAGTACGTATCCAATCGCCATCAATATTTGGGATGCGGCGTTCCAGATAGGCCTCGGAGTTCCTGATTTTCTGTGAGTAAACAAAGTCGGATATATGTTCATTAGCTTATAATGAGGTTTATATAGAAGTTAATTAATATTCCATGGCAAAATGCACATAAACTTACTTGATGAAGTACTCGGAAATGGAGCCGGAAAGAATCCGGCCAAAGAAGCCCCATATACTGGTAAGGGAAATGAAGATGGATACATCTGAATACCCGAGTGCCAAGCCCATTTGCCCCATGTTGTTCATCACTGCGAGACCCGTTCCAACTCCACATAGAAACGAAGCAAATAATATCCAGAAATCGACTGTTTGTAGAGCCTCCAATATTGTGTGTTCTTCTCCCAAAACCGGTTTCCTCGTCTCCGCAAATTCATTCATTTCCTTCTTAATCTCTTCCTCGTTTGCCTTTGCTAGTAACGGTTCAGTTACCTTATTTCGTTCGATATCTTTCTCGTCCAACCTGATAAAATTCTGAACTGCGACATAAATCGGGATTGCCAGAGGCGAAACTAGTAAAACCAAAAGTATTACCACAAAGACTTGCGAAAAGACTCGGCCATGATCTCCTGTAAGGTCAAATGTAAGCAAGTAAAACGCGATTACAACAGCCAAGATATTGATCACGCCAAAGTATCTCGTTTCGTCACTTTCTGCAGCGTGTGTGGAGGATGGCGGTACCTCCCGGAGGAAGAAGATTGCGGAGAGGCATACGAGGAGAGGAATTACGGCAAGCATTAGCAGAAACTTGGCAGGGTCTGCTGCGAATAGAACCGAGCAGAGGTCTGTGAAAATGGCTGTGCTTAGACCAAGATAGCCTTTTAGAATTCCGGAAGCTGGTCCTCTGTTCTTTCGAAAGTTACGAATGCAAGTTACGAGGATCGCCGTGTTCATCCACGTCGTGCTGTTTCCTCCCATACAGAGAAAGATGCACATCTACACCATCAAACAGGTGTACGGACCGAGTCAGAAATGAAAATTATGGGTGCATTTGATCAAATATGTTCGTCATAGATATCTTTAAAACAGTATTTGTATAAGTTTCGAATTTTGATTTCGAAAAATTGTAAAAAAGCATTCCCTTTCTTTCAAGAATCAGAAACATAACTGTTTTTTTTTTAACGGCAAAGGGGTGACTCGACCTCCCGACCTATCAGAAACATAACTGTAATGTTGAACTTATTTATATAGTTCCAAATTTATAGAAATTAATATTGAACCGTGGTCAAATGTTAATGAAGTTGAAGTACTTACGGCCCAATAGGGAAGAGGTTGAATGCGACGACTAACAACGAGCCACTGGACACCGTATCCGACGAGTCCTTCAATGGAGCCAATGAGTAGAATGAGAGGGGTGGAAATGTGGTCGGAAGCAAGGCCGGCTAGAATGCCGAAGGCTTTCCCGGCATCTTTTGCAACGGAGAGGTTGTTGAGCTGGAGTTGAGTAAGGCCCATGAGGGACTTGATGGCATCGGAATAGTTGGAGAAGGTGTAGTTGTTGCCGGCTATTGCTTGTACCCATATAGCCGTGACAAAGCCGAGCCATTTTCCGGCCGGAGAATCAGGCGAGAATGCGCGACCCATGATCAACGTCTTATAAACAGAGTGTTGGATTCTAAAGGTTACAGATTGTGAGAAAGGGAAGATCGTGAATAAAGTGATTAGCTAGCTAAGTAGATTGGTTGATTTGAGAGACGAAGTAGAAGTAGAAGCATTGATATTAATATAGTTTGGAAATGTATAAAACAGTGAACGTGGTTCCCGGCCGGCCGGGAGTTTTAGTTAGTGGTTTTAAGTTGAACCAAAACTTTGGTCTACTACTTAGTATAATAATTTATAATTGGACAGCAGGTTACTAATCAATATCAATATCATTGCTAATTGACTAGTTTAGCTAATGATTGAAACAGCTTTGAGCTAAATAGATATATATCGGTAGGGATGTAAATAATGATTCTGACCCAAAAACTCGATTTGGATCCGATTCTGATTCAATGGATCCAAACCAAGTTGGAACCATTTAAAATTGACTCGAATCAAAACCGATCCAGAACCATTTGGATCCATGAATTATTAAATGACTTGGTTGAATCCACCGATTGACTCATAATGAAACAATTTTTTCTCAAAAAGACTCGAAAAGAGACCGATTTAAGCTTATATTACTATAACATGTGCGTGGTTTTGAGACCATTTAAATTCCATATGTAATATTAGTAACTTGGTACAAAATAATTTTGGATCCAAAGTGAGTCAATATTGGATCCGAAGTGGTTCCGATTCGGATCCAGACTCGGATCCGGAACCATTTTAGAACCAAAGAAATTGACTCATATAGGATCCGAATCATTTATGATCTAAATCAATAATGAATTGATTCGAATCCAATCCAAAACCTAAAATTGACATCCCTAGGCCAGGCCGGCTTTTTAGTTTGACCGATGAAGTTAGACCATTTCCTGGGTGAACCGGGTGACCATTGTGTTTTTGTTGTTGGGTGTTTTAGAGGCTCATGATCCGTGGGTTTCTTAGTAATTAATAGTTGGGTGTTTTTAGTTTCTAGGCTTTTTAGTGTTTGATATTTTTAGTGTCTTGACCTTTTAATGTTTGGTGTTTTTAGTCATGTTTAGACTTTTTAACGCTTGGTGATTTAGAATCATATAAAATAGTGCATTTTCCTAATAGGAAAATATGTATTTTCAAAAGATCAACTCGAATATGTGATGTAATATGGGTTATGAGGCATGATTACAATTCGAAGATGGGTCAGTTTTAGTATCTTAGGTTTCTACACTTTTAAATTTATCGGTTAGCTAGTTAGTTCATTAGGATTAGTACATGTTTTTTAAACTTAAATACATTTAAGTCGCTTATTTAAGACAGTTTTGTCAAAATATTAATACGTGTTTACGCGAGTTGCATCAAAATCGGATGAAACATGGGAAACTTTTGAAGTATATTGCAATGACCAAGTCAACTCCAAAAGGTCGTTGAAATGTTCAACAAGCTAACCAAGTCCACGTCCCTTGGAGGTACTTGGGAGAAACGTTGACTCTTAGGGACCCTGTGCTGCGCCTGTGCATGTATTATCTGGCTTTGCTTGTACATCCAAAAAGAGAATTCTATTCATATCTTGAACCATAATAATTTGGGCTAAATTTTTAAATAATCTTATTTTCATCTTTCTTGATTTTCTTTTGTAAATGCAATGAAATTTGTTCTTAGATACTGATGATAAGTCTGGTTTTTTAAGAAAAATACGCTATGTTATTAATCATCGTATATATGTAAATAAAGTACACAATTTCCTAGTAAACTCATTTGTAATTAATTACGTTCAGGGGAGTCACTTGTATGGCTAGATCGTGCTCTGCACGGGTGGGTTTCAGAATTTTTGTTTTATATATGTATAAAATATTATTTTAATGTTTTAAGCACGCGCGATGTAATGACCCGGCCCATTACTGAGCCGAGATCCGTCCCAACAGGACGCTGAGGTTACTTCGGGCTAGCTTGCGGGGATGATATGCTGGCCCCACAGGCCAACACATGTTCTAATCCGCGCACTTTGGCCTCACTCGTGCGCGCACTGGGAACTTCCCAGTGGGTCACCCACCTCTGGACTACTCCAAGTCAATCACGCTTAACCTAGGAATTCTTATGGATGGATTTCCGAAAAGAAAGGTGCACCTTGTTGGTATAAGTATCATTCTCAACCCGTTTAAGCTCATTGAAATTCTGGGGCGTTACAATCACCCCCACTTAAATGGCGTGACGTCCTCGTCGCGCGCCTTGTCCCGAGACCAACCATCCGTGCAGGATTCTAGAGG
>JAYMSL010004075.1:0-11540 GCA_036897195.1 Plantago coronopus | reverse complement strand
AAAACCGGTGAGGCGCGCCTCAAATGTTGAGGCGCGCCTCACCCTTGCGCCTCAACTCAGCTGCTGCTGGAGCAGCTGAGTGAGGTGCAACTCACTCATTTGCTGCTGGAGGAAGCCTAGAGGTAACTTCTGTTTTTCTAGTAAAAAGTAATAATAAGTTTTTGAAGAGAGTGTAAAATTGTGTATTTTTGTATTCGAGAATCAAATTAAAACGATTTTGAATCGACGAGCTCGAGCTGTAGCCAGTGGCCTGGAGCACAACCATTATCCCATTGGCTAAACCTCCTCAGCTCACTCGCCGTGGACTGATACCAAAATGGCGGCCGCTATATCTCCCGCCGCCGCCACTCTCCGGCAACTCCGAGCTACCCGCCCTCTCTTCTCCCTCCTCAGTCACCACAAGCTCAATCCTCCGTCGCTTCTTTTCTCCTCTCCTTCCCTCTCCCGCCAACACCGCTATTGCTCTTCCGCCGCCGTGTCATCATCTGGCGAGGCCACAATACCAGAGCCTGTTGAGTTGGAAAAAGGCGCCAAAATTCGTGAGTTTCGGAAGAAATTGAAGATTGCGGATATTAAAGGAAGTCCTGACGAAGGCGTGAATCGGCTCGGTGAAAGCCTCGTTGTTAGAGGATGGGTTAGAACACTTAGGGCTCAGAGCAGTGTCACGTTTATTGAGGTAAAGCATTGCTTTGTGTAACTAGATTAGCTAGAAGCTACAATGTGATGGAGCTTTTACACTGTTAGTTTGAAATGATGTTTTGTAGTGAGTGGAATTTCTTTTGTGTGATTGAGTAGGTGAATGACGGCTCTTGCTTATCGAATATACAATGCGTGATGAGTTCGGATGCTGAAGGTTATGATCAGGTACAGTTAATTTCATAGCGTAACTTTAGCACTTGTGGCTTTGCGTTCATAAAGAGTTTGGTGAACAATGCTGGAAACTAAGTGTAATGAATCAGATATTAACAATACAATGCGTGCTTAATAGATTATAATTGCTTTGAATGGTTTGCATAAATGGCTGTTCATGATATCTCATGTCATTGAAACAGTAAAATGTTTAGACTCTTAACTTATCTGCACCCTGCTCGTAGCTTCGCCTACTTTTGCCGAACGTGAAATATCTATTGAATATCTAAATAGTATTGTCACTTATTATAACTGTTGGCACTGCTGCTGTTGTTATATGCCTTGCTTTTGTACCTCAATGTTGCCCTTTGTTTTGTGACCTTCGTCTCATTATCTGCCTTGGTTAACATAATTTATACAACTTAATTGGTGTTGTCACTTATTCAATCTGAATGCAAATGATTTTGACCTATGATTGTTCACATTTTGGTTGTTGATACTATTAAAAGGTGGAGGACGGTTCAATTGCAACCGGGGCTTCAGTATGGATACAAGGTACCATAGTAAGGAGTCAAGGATCAAAGCAAAAAATAGAAGTAAAAGTTGACAAACTTATTGTGGTAAATACCCCCTTCCAAAGTAGTATATGCTTATGCTACAATTCTTGCACTTATTTATATCATGATGATTGTGCCTGTAAGACTGGCATTGGTAAACCTTGAAGGCTGTATATTCAATGAGCCTAATACACGAATCAAGCTAATTCATGGTATTAGAATATTTATAGCGTCTTGACTTTGTATGTCCAATAGGACTGCTGAACATATACTTGATGTTTATACCCATCTTTTTCACAAACTTTCACCATGGTAATCTGCGAGTGACTTTGTAATAAAACCTAGATAATTTAGGACAATCCACTAACTCGTATGCCCCATGTGCATGATGATTGTAAACAAGTAAAAAAATTTAAGAAACATATTATCTGCTAATTCAGCGAGGAACACTTTCTAACTTCATAGAAGTTCTCCATCCGCCACTATCCAAATAGGACTCTACACGACTAATTTATGCATATATCAACACTGAGATGGCCTCTGTTCTCAGTCAACACAAATACAACCCGTTCTACTTCCTACCAAGTTCAGTGACACCATTCATATGATCAGATTAATATGTTTTATCCCACCATGTTGTGCCCTTACAAAGTGGACTGTCTTCCTCATTTATCAGGCACAAATGTTAGCGAAAATTGCCAGCAGCTTTCTGCTATCCCAGTTTTAATTCTCCCTGGATACTGCAATCTCCTTTCGACTACTTCCCGGACTCATCAATTGCTTGCTCCTCACTGGTGGATGTCCTTCATCGTTTATGTTATCTCACCATGCCCACAGCAGATTCCTTCACTGCCATCATGAATAGCACATATGTATGCCATGGTTATTAACATGCAGCAATACCTAGACCCCTTCCTTAAGAACTTTCTACTTCACGTAGTTGTTTGTGCTACATTTTGCGTACCCAACTATATCCTGTGACCAGTCACTAACAGCAAGAAACAAGAGTATTATATTTTCTTTGATACCTCATTTGTATATCTAACTTTTTGTTAATAATTGATCTTTTACAGGTTGGTGAGTGTGATCCTTCCTTCCCTATTCAGAAAAAAAGAGTTAGCAGAGAATTTTTGAGAACTAAGGCTCATCTTCGGCCAAGAACAAATACTTTTGGTGCGGTACGACTCCTCTTCTTGTTATAGGCCACACACCCTTGTATGTGTAAATAATGAGTTATTCAGTAAAGTCTTATAATAGGTGGAGCTTTTCTTATTTTAACAGATCAAGATCTCTTAATTGATTTTGTTGACCATCTGCACCTACCTGATCTCTCTCTTAGTGCGGTGAGGATTGTAGATGCAGTGGTTTGATAATCCTATTTGGGATTAGATTTTAGTTACAGCCCATATTTTGTTGAATATGCTGCTTCACTTTTGATCTTCTGAGACATCTTTTGCAAACATCAACAGATGGGCAAAAAATTTCATTTTGCTTTCTAGGCTGCAATATTGCACTTTCCTGCTAGCATCTGTTACTTTTATTCTCTGTTAGCATCTGTTACCTTTATTCTCTTAGAGTTAATACCAGAACAGGCACAGCTGAAGGGTTGTTGTTCTTATTTGGCTAGCAGAGTTGATAAACAGAAAGATCATTGGAATTCAAGACTTTTGAACATCCCTCTTAATCTTAATAAACTATACTAACTTTTATCACAGTCTTTAAAAAAAAAAAATCACATTTTTATTTTCTCCGTTCAAGTTATAGGCTTAGTTGTCATCCTATTGGCCGTTGCTGCTTCTACATCTATACTGTTATTACTATTATATCGTTTCCCTTTCAAAATGTCACTATGCAGTGGGTTTGTTTTTGGTTCAAATTAAATTTTTGGTTATTGTCTTGCTTTCACTCTATTCTTATTTGCCACAATATTTTAAAAGACACCTTTCCTGTATTAAGGCCACAGGTTGCGTATCCCATTTTTAACGTTAAACAAATTCTTCTGATGGTTCATGGTATTCCATGTTTGCATTTTAGGTTTCAAGAGTGAGGAATGCTTTGTCCTACGCTACACACAAATTTTTCCAAGATAACGGCTTTATTTGGCTCTCTAGTCCAATCATTACTGCTTCAGATTGTGAAGGAGCTGGTGAACAGTTTTGTGTGACAACCTTGGTATGTACTGTTAGACTTAGTAGAAAGATGAACTTCCTGATGAAATTTCTTGCTCAGTTTCTATCATTTCTTATCCATACATATTTCAGAATGCTGTAAATTTGTCTCATTGCCTCTTATCCTTGTCCGAGCTCCATGCAATCTTGCTTTTGCCTCATCCTTAAATGGTTTAGCTGAGTTTAGGTTGCGGGCCTTTCTTGTAAAATCGATTTTCGACGGAATGAAAAAGACATATATGGTAGAATCGTAACCATAGCATACGATCCTAATCGAAATGCATACATTTGTCTCATACTATGAGGATGGTGAGAAGAGATATATTTTACATCCCAGAGGAGCTATAATCGGAGATACCATTATTTATGGTACAAAAGTTCCTATAAAATTGGGAAATGCCCTACCTTTGACCGATATGCCTTTAGGCACTGACATACCTAACATAGAAATCACACTTGGAAAGGGTGGACAATTAATTAGAGCAATAGGTGGGTGTTGAACTCATTTGTCTGTCTTTCAAAATTCAAATATTAATATTTGTCAATAAAATGCCAATTCTTTTACTTGATGACAACGCTTAAGGATTGTGTATCTCCCATGTCGGAGTTATATCTCTTTCAGTTTCGTATTTCAGATGATGTGTGTGCGTGTGTTTCTTGCAGGAGCTATCTACTAATGTTTGTAATGACCATGTGAAACAATGGATTATTTTATCCATGCTGGTTAACAACTTGTACCTTTTCCTGGAACAGGTTCCAAACTCGGGTGAAACTACAGGATCTCCAGTTAGTGGCATCCCAATGAAGGATGGTTTAATTGACTGGTCCCAGGTAATTTTGTTGTCCTCATATTCCCTCCATATCTGGAGCCACTCGCTGCACAAAGGATTTTCCAGTCAGCTTGAAATTATGCATGCTCTCTATTTAATTAATTCTTTTTTCAAATAATTTGTGTACCTGTTTGGTTGACTATATAGGACACTTCCAGTTATGAGAATTTGATTGACTCAAAACAGTTTTGCAAAGGATGCTCAGAAAACCTGTACTCTATGGTTCATTTGCCATCAACATTTGAGAAAACACTTGGCTTAATTTCTGATATTATTTGCTCTCTCTGTCTTTTGTTATATATCCTCACTTTGTTTTGGTTTTGGGTTGAGATGGGCTGTCAGTCTGCTGATCTACATCTAAGCCTTGATATTAGTAAATACTTATTGTTGTCCTTATGGTTGGGACATGAGATTATGATTAACTTAAATAGTTTTTCGAATGATACTCAGGCAAAATTACTCTATGGTTCCTTTGGCAATTGTTATTTGTGAAATTCGATCTGAACTGTATTACCTGTTTTTTAAATGCTGTAATGGATTTTTGTGCAAAAGTACGCATCAAGTGAAGTTCTATGGGCACTAGCCATGCCATGGAAATCACAAAGTACATTGCATGAAACTGCTCAGACTTTTCTTTTTTCTTTCTGCAACTAAAGTTAGTGGAATGCCATACAGTTTACCTTGAGTTATTTATTTTTACTCTTTTCATTGGCAGGATTTCTTTGGGAAACGGGCATTTTTGACAGTGTCTGGGCAACTCAATGCTGAAACATATGCTACAGCTCTTTCTGATGTAATTTCTGTCATATTCATTTAAGATCTTGGTATAATCAATTGTATGAGTATTACTTACTTTGCAAAATTACGTTGTCTAATATTATTATTTTCTTTCTTCCAGGTGTATACTTTTGGTCCGACATTCAGGGCGGAAAATTCTCACACATCTAGGCACTTGGCTGAATTTTGGGTATTATTTGCTGCCACTGACTTTTAATATCCTCAATTTGTTCTGATTCCTTGCTTTAAGTACTTTTTGTGGTCTCTAGACCATCAGAGATTTGATTTAATTTCTCTCCCTGAAGATGATTGAACCAGAACTTGCATTTGCTGATTTAGACGATGACATGGCCTGTGCAACTGCGTATCTCCAGTATGTCGTATGTTACCTGCAACACCTATGTTCACTAATACTGTATCTTTCTGTTTGACTTGTTGACATTAACTCACAATCAATGGTGGATGGAAGGTGCAACATGTTCTTGAAAATTGCAAGGAGGATATGGAGTTCTTTAACACTTGGATAGAGAAAGGAATCATCAAACGACTAAGTGTATGAAGTTTGAACTTATTTATGTGATGCATCATGCATCTACATTGTTGATCTTGCAATGCAACAAACTTTTTGCACGAGAAATTAAAACATAGTTTGATGGCTAGCATAATGTTGATTGCTTTTTTGTTGCCAGGATGTTGTTGAGAAAAGTTTTGTTCAGTTGTCTTACACTGATGCAGTTGGACTTCTACTGAAAGCAAAAAAGAAATTTGAATTTCCAGTACGTATCTTTATCTATACACCTTTCGATGGCATATTGCTCTTCTTTGAGTCGAGTATTGTTCTTCAATTGTCCTAGGAACTTTCAGTTGGATTGAGCAGTTAAACCTGATCAAGAGTTAATGATATACTATGTTTGTGTGTGTCGTGGTCGAATAGGTGTTAATGAAGGAGTCTACACATGGCATGGCCGTAGATAAATATTTGAAGGCTTTATATATTGCATGACACATTTGTAGTGCAACTGATACTGCATGTATCAATAAAAATGAAAACGATCACCCCTTGAGCTTTATCAGTGTGTCATTCCCATGAAAGACTTATGATGTATTGTTGATTTGAAGTGTTGAGTGACAAGAAGTCTTCTGCATATACCAAACATCCCTCACCCTCACATGATATAGTGCCTAATGTAGTTATTAATTAGCTTACTCTTTCTTTTTTGTTCCTCTGATAGGTAACATGGGGATGTGATCTGCAAAGTGAACATGAAAGGTACATCACCGAAGAGGTTTTTGGTGGAACTCCTGTTATTATAAGAGACTATCCAAAGGTATTAACATCTTCCAGAGTTACTTTGATAGTAAATGATGTTAAAATATAATTGCTTACCAATTGTTATTTTTTAAATTAACACTCAGGATATCAAGGCATTTTACATGAGGCAAAATGATGATGGAAAGACTGTTGCAGCCATGGATATGTTGGTTCCGCGGGTATAGCTCTGATACACATAGATTTCGACTTGATTTTTTTGTGTTCTTGTTTTCTCATAACAAGCCACTTCTTTGTGAACCTAGTCTGTCGTTCGTTTTAGTGGTTTATGTTGATGGGCTCAGATACTCATCCTATCTGTTCTGTTATGTTTTGTTTTTGCTCTTTCTTTCTTTTCTGTCCAATCTTCCTCAGTCCCAATGCCATCGGAGCATTTGATCATGCACAGCGATAAAGAGTACTAGTTGAATCGAATATTATACTTTGGCAACATTATTACATAGAAATTTGATTAATGAACAATATTTTATGACTATGTATGTTTTATCATTAATCTACAACTTGAAGTAGGGGAAATTATATCAAACTAGTATTAAATATTTACCTAAAAATGAAAATGGCCTGGTAATTTGAGGCAGGCAAAAAAAGGTAATGCCCATTTTGGAAGGATTTTTTTATTAGTATTTGGACGGATTATTTATTAGTTTTTGCTTGGCTACTCAACATCCTTTATTTATCTTCTGTATGTGTTACAAGGTCGGGGAACTTATTGGTGGAAGCCAAAGAGAAGAACGCCTTGACTATTTAGAACAACGGTTAGACGACTTGAAACTCAACAAAGAGAGCTACTGGTGGTATCTTGATCTGCGACGTTATGGCTCAGGTGATGCATTTTAATTTCCAACCTTCCAGTACTTTCTTATTGAAATCTTGTTAGAGTTTTTAATAAATGCATGTGTAATTATTTTTAGTTTCTTCATCTTTCAAATGCATATAGTAGATATGTATGTATGTATATCTATCTATCTTTTTAACATAATTGCATGTTTTTTCTGTTCCAGTTCCCCACTCTGGGTTTGGATTAGGTTTCGAAAGGCTTGTTCAGTTTGCCACTGGTATTGACAATATACGGGATGCAATTCCTTTCCCTCGAGCACCCGGTTCAGCTGAATTTTGATGTCTTTCGGAGTTACGAACTGCAGGTGCTGTGACTCAATTCGCGATCTTCTTCCCTCTTGAAAATTTTCTGAACTTTAGGCACAGCTGGCCGAAGATGGTTCTTACTAATTTAAGAAGATAAATTATGGGTTTATCTGCAAGATCCTAGCAGATTGTGTAGATTCAAGTAGCTTGATATTTGTATACCCTAAGACAAAATGTAGATGGATTATAGGTGTTGTATTGATTTTTAAAGGAGAGCTGAAAGCATCCATAAAATAGATGAGCCACATGACATGTAAATCTCTTGATCCATTTTGTATCAATCAGAAACATTGTGGATCAATATTTTCAAGGAGTACTCGAGTGATTACAAAATATGTACTTATTGATGATATGTGGGACCGATATATCATATATATAGATCAGTCACCAGTAATCGAGTGGGGCAAAAGGTATCCATGAATTTACATTATTATTTTTATTTTTCATTTTCAAGTTTCACTGATTAATTTAAGGGGGCCGGGCCGGCCGGCCAACTGTTGATATCTCAATTGAATTGTTTAACTCCAGCTGCTACTACCATAATTTATACAACCTCACTGTATCTCCTCCTAATGAAACATACTAGTAGTATTTTACAGTAAAATATGTGAGTCACGCTATTAATTACTCCATTCTTTTACTGAAATACTACTACTCAAATTGATCTAATTTATGCATATTGGTTGTGAAATTGTGATGACATGCATGCCTCAAGCATGACTCCTGACAAAAAGGGCAACTGCAGAGTTGCAGTCCTTCTTTCGGGTTTTGTAGAGTTCAATTGTAGAAAACTGCTTTGCATATAGTACTGTGTACTGGACTAACTAACCGGTAAAAACCAAAAATAACAGAGAAAAAAACCACACAGGAAGTAACTGGCTGGTGTTTAAATTAGGAATAAACAAATACTAGTTGTGAGGCATTACTGAAACCCGGGTTTACTCGGTTCACGTCTAATATTAATAAGGGCAAGAAGCCGGTTAGTAAAAAATGGGACAAGAGCAAGCCAATTAGTTTCTTGAAATTAGGGACAAGCCTCGCAGTACAACCCTGCACCGGGCACTTCCACTCCAACCGTCGCCCAGCACCCGTCGCCCAACACTCCCTCCGGTACCACTCACCACCTCCCCTCTCCTCCGGCCGCCCACCACCTCCCCCTCCCTTTGCTACGCCAAAGCCACTCACCACCTCCCCTCTGATCCACCACCTCCCCTCCGGCTGCGGCCCGCAACCTCCTCCCCTCCGCCAACCGGGTGATTTGGAGAAGAAAATTTATCTTTTGTTTGTTTGTTTTGTTTTTGAATGGGGAGGGCCTTTTCTGCAATATGCCCAATTCATCAAGCAAATGAGTACACAATGTTGAACTTATTTGTAAGTTTGTAATCTGGAAGCTCACCTTTTCTTTTCCTAATTCATTGGCTTTTTTAGCTCTCAACATGTATTGGGATGTATTTTCCTCATTTTAATAATGATCAACCACATGTTACTAATATTATAAAGAAAAAGTTTTGAAAAATCTCGCATAAACCATCATGTGGCAAAATTTCATTACATTCCACAAATCATATCTGAATTAAGAATACGAGTATCAGATCATCATGATAAAATGGAACAAGCCATTAAGTACATTAAAATTCATTATTGTAAAACAATATCACTACTAAAAAAAATATATTCATATATCCGCAAAATATCAGAGGGTGACAATTCCTATTAATTTTTATCGGTATCCGTACATCCGGCATCAACATCCACCCACCATTAATTGGCCATAATAGAGAAATCCTAAAACATATAAAATGACAATTTTAACCTCTAACTACTAGCTAGCTATCCACTAGGCATTACCAAGTAAAGCTTGTTCCATGATAATCTCCCCTTCATCATCTTCACCAGCTGCAGGTGGCAAATTCAGATCAATGGACTTGCACAAGGTACTAGAACTATTGCACGACGTACTACTACCACGTGGAATCCCATCATCTTCATCAGAAACCTTCCCCAGAAGATGAAGATGCCATCTCCTATGCCCTGAAAGCGCAAACACTGACTCGAAAACGTTCCCACAAAACTCACACTCATGCACTTGTACTACTTCTCCGGGAGGAACTGATATAGAAAGAGCCGTTCTTGTAGTCTCTTCGACGATCTTTTTCTTCGTAGTCTTTCGGTTTCGGGCAAGCTCATGAGTCTTCTTGTGTACGCTTAAACCCTGACGCGACTTGAAAAACCTCCTGCATTTATCACACTTGTAACGTGCGGCCTCACCAACTACCGAGTCGCCACTCACTGAGTCAAGTGATGAAGAACTCGGCTTTGCCTTTTCTTTCACCCACACGTCCTTTGAAAGCATGATCAAACACAACGCAACGTCCCACTCGGTGAACGGCTCGTCGTAGCCAAACATGACCTGTTTCTGAGTTGACTCGGCCTCGCTGCCACCAGCTGAGTCGGCAACCGCCACGAACTCGGGATGCAAAATCTGCTTCAGCTTCTTTCTCAAAGGCTTCTTAACAGTCTGAGCACAATCTTCGTCACTTTTGTAACCGCCAGCAGAAGCTGACTCGGCGAGTGACTCAGTAGCGAGTTTCTGACCCGGGCGTGGTTTGGGAAGTAGCAGGGGAGCAAAATGAGACTTCATGTGAGCACCCACAGCCTTGGCATTGGCGAATTTCTTGAAACAAATCTTGCAGTCGGATGAAGATGCGAGTACAGGCGACAACGACGAGTGAGTGAGTTTGGATTTGAAGGGGGCCGTGTGGACCCTCATGTGGCCGCCCACAGCCTGTGCATTGGAGAACTTCCTGAAACAAATCTTACACTCCATAGCCAAAAAATGGCAGTTTTTTCTTTTGTATAATATTTCTGGTTTTGCTAGCTTGAAGAGTTTCTCTCTCTAGAAATCAAGAAGAATGTGTCTGTTTGTATGTCATTCTCTCTTGGTGTACACGCATTGGAGAAGGGGTGAAAGTAGGAGGTAGTCTACTAACCTAATGTTGCAGTTTGCATTTACTTGTTCGCTATTTTTGTAATGACTCGATTCGATTCAATCTGGTGGGTCGAGTCGAGTCCAAGTTTTAACAAATTATTTTCGTAAATTAGATCCCGGTGGATTGAGTCCAAGTTTTTAATGATTGGGTGAGAGGCGCATTAGTATGATGTAACTTTAGTATTGTATAAATTGGGCCGGGATATTTCACGAGTTTCTAATAGAAATTAGTAAAAGTAAAATTGTATCATTTGAGAGTGTCCATTAAGACCCAACTTCTGAATTAGGGGCAACCGAAGTTGTGATCAACTTCTCCGAGACTCAACTTTTGAGCTAGTGTTGTCAATAATTATTATTGGGCAGTACATTTTTGTGTGAGATATTGTTTATTTGAAGTCAGGTATCTCATTATTTTATTTTAAAATCACCGACAGTTTACATACATGTCAGAGTGAATACTACTTATGTATAGGGGTGAGCATTCGGTTGACCCAAACCGAAATTTCGGGTTGAAATTTAGTCAAACCGAAATTTCGGGTTGAAATTTAGTCAAACCGAAAACCGTCCCGAGATTTCGGTTCGGGTCAAACCGAAAAAATCGAATAGTTATTATTATTAAAAAATCGTGCATTGACAATATTAATTACCAAAACGTGATGTCGAACTACCTGGAGTATCTTCTTCGGATCTTTCCACTCACTCTACTTAACATTGACTTCTGTTTTTCTATTTCTTATTGCTTAGAAAAATCAGGAATTCAGGACTTCCACATCAAACTTTTTATTTTTGAGATAATTTCCACAACAAACTTTTACACACTAGAATATCACTTCAAAATTGGCAAAAACATTGGACCTATTTTTATAAGGAAATTCATATGCTAATTTTAGGTTTAGG
>JAYMSL010004074.1:0-11541 GCA_036897195.1 Plantago coronopus | reverse complement strand
ATACACTTTAATGTAACAAGATAATTCTTTTGACTTTTGAACAATTATTCATAATTTTTTATTATGTCTCTTTTATATTTTATTAAGGCTAAAATTATGCCGTGGCAACGCCACAGGTTATTTCTAATTATTATATTATAAGTGGATGTAGTGGAAGTACTTTTTGGTGTGTTGTAATTAAATGGTTGGAGAAAGATTGTAGACCACATGTCCAAAAAAAGAAATGAGAAGTTTTGTAGCGGACTACTAAAAATAAAGTGGGGAACTATTGAGTGGACGAACGGAGTAATATTTTTTTTTATGGTAATAGACTAATAAAAAAATGTGATTCAGTCTATTTTACAAGATTGGGATTTCTCGAAAGTCCAAACCTGGAATCACTCTACTTATGGTTATGGGTGAATTCCAACTCCAAGTACAGTATTAGTACAATCCTTCCGAATATTGAACTGGGGTTGTTGAGTTGAGTGAAGCTTGCTCCGCAGGTGGTTTTTGACTTTGTTGGCATCTGCAACTGCGATGAGATTTTAGAGCCCTGAAATTCAGGGATTCTCTCCCTCCTGCTATAACTGTAATCCTATGATTACTACATAATGTGGTTTCAAACTAGTCCGGCACCAGAGGCCAGTGTTAGTACACTCCAACAAGAAGAAGAAGATTACTTTGCACCGATGCTCTCACACACAGACTCCCCCTCTCCATCTCTCAACAAGAGATCAGGTCTGCTCTCCCTTCCATTCCATTTATTAATTTTAATTGAATTGCTTCTATTTTTCTACTTCATTCAACTGCCCTTTTCCAGTTTTAGTTTGGCTACTTCCTTAATTAAGTCATTTTTGCTTTGTATGCTTGTAGTGTCTGATATTGCAATTGCTAATGTTTGTCTTGATTCCGAAACTCAGGGTTTGTCAAGAAATAAGAATTTAGTAACCATTGACAAATTTCCCCCCGTTTATTAATCAATCTATAACTCTTGTTTTTCTGTATCATTACTATGTTTTTCATGTTAGATGATATCATTTTAGTATTAGATGAGAATGAAAGGGGGGTTCATAGTGAGGAATTTACGACTTTTGATAAAGTTGGTATTTTTATGGTTATCTCTGTTTTTCTACTTTATATGCTAGTCAAATCTCAGGGAACCACATTGTCCAAGTATTCCAAATATGTGACCGGAAAGGAATTAAGAAAGTAGGTCTAATAATAAGTGGTAGCAACCATTATGTTCGAGCATGCCAGATGCGGATGTGTGAGGTAATGAA
The DNA here is from genome assembly GCA_036897195.1 of Plantago coronopus. Taxonomy (NCBI): domain Eukaryota; kingdom Viridiplantae; phylum Streptophyta; class Magnoliopsida; order Lamiales; family Plantaginaceae; genus Plantago; species Plantago coronopus. The sequence goes on along the minus strand of JAYMSL010004074.1, from coordinate 10,279 downwards.
TCCTCTTTTTGTGTTTTTGCCTTCAAATTGTTCAGGGACAACATGGACAGCGTTTGTGCATATAATAACAGCAATGATTGGTTCGGGTGTTCTATCACTAGCATGGTGCATTTCACAGCTCGGATGGATTGCTGGTCCACTGACCATACTTGCATTTGCATCAGTTTTGCTTATTTCTGTGTTTCTTCTCTGCGAATGCTACAAATCTCCTGATCTCAACGACGGTCTCTATAGAAATAGCACCTACTTGGATGCTGTTTACAGGATTCTTGGTAAGATGTGACTTGATTTTCTTATTATATTGTTAGTTATTGAGAACACGGGCGGGTCATATGATTTACGGTTGATTTGTTTAAGGCTAAGGAATATGACAATCATCAGCTTATGGAAAGTGTGACCTACTATTTACTGTTTGGAACTGGATTAATGAGATACAATCTGTAAAGTACAACACAACGTCAATTACACAGACGTAAAATAAATGAACACGTTTTGTGGGGATTAAGACAGTGTAAATTTTGCAATGTCAGGAAAGAAGAACGGTCGTGTGTGTGGCATTCTTGTGGCAATAAATTTTGTCAAGATAGGCATCGTCTATACAATTGCATCATCAATCAGCATCAGGTACAGGTCTAAATTTGTGATCAATTTATATCTGGTGTAGGGTTTCAGCTTTTGTTATCAGTAGACACAATAAGGGAGTGGAGTAGTGGACCTTTCAGTAATTTTCCCTGTTTCGATTCTTCATCCAACTTCATTCTAGTAGTTACATTCTGATAAAGCTTAAATCTAGTCTTTCTTATAAGTTTGTTATCAAGTTTCCTAGGTATTCCCTTCTTGTCTTTAACACATACCTGATTAATGAATCTCACTGTGGTATTTATAGGTGAAGATATCTTGGGATACATTTAAATGTGTATTTATTCGGGTATTATCACATTCCATAATGGATCTCGTTACCATCTCCTTTTTTGTATAAGAATTATGGATGTGATCATGGTGATTCTCTCACTTCGTGCAGAGCAATGCAGCAATCTATATGTTACCACAATAAAGGGCACCAGGCTGCTTGTGGATATGGAACGACCTATTACATGCTATTATTCGGTGTTATTCAAGTGATAGTGTCTCAAATACCTGAATTTCGGAATACTGAATGGCTATCTGTTATTGCTGCAATCATGTCATTTATGTACTCCATTATTGGCTCGGCGCTTGGCCTTGCCAAAGTAATAGGTAGACAAATAGCGTACCCTAATAACCAACTCCTGAGAACAGAACTGAGAGAGATGATATTGAATGTTCTTTCTGTTTCTGTTTGTTAACAGAAAACGGACAAATAAAAGGTAGCATCGGAGGAGTGCCTGCTTCTTCTACTTCAGAAAAAGTATGGTTGATATCACAAGCCCTAGGGAACATTGCCTTTTCCCTTTCATATTCCATTATCGTTCTTGAGATTACAGTAAGAAAAATTATCATGTTATTTTCAATATTTTGTAGCTAATTTCCAAAGACTGCCATCAATGGACTAAAATATGTAAATACAGGATACTCTGAAACCAAACCCACCCGAAAAAGTTACTATGAAGAAGGCATCCACAACTGCAATTTGCATTACAGCTTTGTTCTACTTGACCTGCGGGGGATTTGGCTACGCAGCTTTCGGCAGTTCAACTCCCGGGAATCTCTTAACTGGATTTGGTTTTTACGAGCCGTATTGGCTTGTCAGCTTCGCAAATGCATGCGTTGCCCTTCATCTTGTGGGAGGATATCAGGTGCGTGTGTTATATAATTCAGACCAAAACATACTTCGGCAGTCTAGTAGTATGTATGCACTTCATCGCCCCTTATATATATTTTATTGTCCTTTTTAGCTTTTCCTCTCTGGCCTGCAGTTCAATTCCATTTCTGCTTTTTTCATGTCTAGTCAGAATCCTAACATATATGGTATTGCAACCCAAAAATTAACATAAGAAATGAAATGAATTTGTTTGGGTAAATTAAACTTGGAACTCTGAAGCTCACACCGAGCAAATGTGTGTGAAACACGAAAGGGCGACTGAAAGGTTTGATAACAAAATTAAATACACTTTAATGCAAAAGCTTGATATGGAACACCCCGCTCTCAGTTGCTGAACATTTACGATTTTAAATTCTCTGATGTTACAGAATCTACTGGGAAGGGAAATTTTTTTTTGTGAGACTAGCTAGTTTATATTCATTAAAAGTTTGTGTGTAAATTGTGAAAAATATGCTTTACAAAAATCACAAAAATAAATGAAGCAACAATAATGAATGAATCTGAAATCCGATGCAAATCAAACTCGTTGATACCGATCCTCATAACCCATCGTGGACATTATCCCTTTGCATATACAGCCGTGAACTGTCTATGATCCCCATGACTAATGAACACTTCTATCATGTGTCAAGGTGGAACTGGCTCAGGTAACTCAAGAAAACTTCATCAGTCACCTCTGCCCAAACCTATCCAAAAGAAACACTCTATTCGCAAAAATCCAAAGCTGAAGTTTTGACCAGACGATCAAATATACACCAAATAATAAAAAGCGGTAATTATATATATGATTGCATGGAAGCGCGTGGAACTCAATCTAGATATTAGACATAATCACGCAATAATTAAGTAACAGTATAACCTTCTAGTTTCCACAAGATTCGTATAATAGTTTTGTTGAACACGCACCTCGGATATGTTCTTGTTAAAACTTGAATTAAGATGGACTCAAATAACGACAGCCTAATAAAGGAAAGCCTTCTATTTAATAGTTGAATATATTTCCATTATCTGGCTGCCATGATTCAAATCCATCGTAATTTGACTTTTAATGGGCATCGAGGTGATACTAGAGAGCATAGGTTTTACACAAATGCCAAAAATGCATTTTGTAAAAGAGACAACTGATGTTTGGTTTGAAATCATAAATGTTCTTATATAAATAATAATTCAGTATACAGAAAAATGTAGGACATCAACTCGTCTTCTTTCAAGTAAAATATAGACATTTCTCACGAGTTTTTGCCATTGTTTATACTTCGGGGAATCCTGTGTAATTTAGGAAATAGTGTAGGGTTGTCAATGTAGTTCACTTTTCCATCATTCAAAATTTCTAGTTATGCTCTGTTTAGCTGCCCAATTGTGACTTCGGTAGACCTATGCTTGGTTTGAGCTTTCAATACTGACTGTCAAGTTTTCCTCAAATAAAGACTTTATTTAGTATGTTTTCCGTTACAAATGGCTTAGTTGTTGTTTAAAGGTATACACTCAGACACTCTTTGCAAAAGCTGAGAAGTTGTTGATAGAGAAGTTCCCCAACCACAGATGTGTTAATGGAGATCTAAAACAAGTTCCAGGTTTGAGATTGAATCTTCTGAGGATGTGTATCAGAACTGCTTATGTTGCATTCACAACAGGAGTTGCCATTATCTTCCCTTACTTCAACCAAGTTGTGGGAGTGGCTGGAGCAGTAAACTACTGGCCAATCGTCGTATATTTTCCTGTGGAAATGTATTTGGTCCAGAAAAATATTGGACCTTGGACAGGCAAGTCTATTATTCTTAGAATGCTTTGCTTTGGTACCCTGGTTGTCATACTGTTTGCCTTTGTGGGATCAATTAGAGGTCTATTGACAGCAAGATTCGGTTAGGGCAAGGCTGTAATTAAATTCTGCAAAACTGGATTCAAAATGTAGACAGATTTCAACTAAGCTGATTCATGAGTATAGGAATATAAAATGTTAACATTTCTTTGCACATAAATTCGCAGTCGCAGGAATATAAAATGTTAACATTTCTTTGCGCATATAAATTCGCAAGCAGGGTTTAAACTTTCCAACTCTTTCATGCTGAACTTCTTCATCTGTACGCTGACTTCAGAATCAGAATACTAGATGCAAATGGTTATTTTGCAAACTACTAAGTTAGCCTGATCAGGATATAAAGGAGAAAAAGTAATAGATTTCGCATTCATAGTTATGTTAAATCTTGAGAATTCACAATCATCAATACCCCAAGATCAGCTATAAAGATTCATACAGTACAGAGGGTATCTTCCAGTGAATCTAAGCAGCAACCTAAATATAAAAATAAGCCACTATCCGGCTCCATCCATCCATGAAATTATTTTACAGTTACATAAATATGATATATCAGCTAACTTTTCAATTTCATCCTATACAAGTGCAGATCAAGTCATCTAGGACATGATCTGCAATGCCTCCCTGGATTTCCCAAGTAAGCTAAAAACTGTCGCCGCTATATGAGAGGCTGTCAATCCGGCTTCTCTCAGCTGGTCGATTGGTGCTCCATGGTCTATATACTTGTCTGGAAGAACCAAAGGCCTCCACTGCACAATAACATTTTCGCAAAAGAAGTGAGTATCATGAAGATCAATCTGTTCCAAGCTAATAAATTACTATTAACTATGCATTCACGTAATTGTTTATGTGTGGTCAAACAGCTGAATAAGTTCGTCTAGTTGATAAGCTAGCGTTAAACAGAGTCAAACTAAAGTAACCAGAACTTCAAGCGTAAGCCTGGGCCCTGGGGCATTTACGTAGGTGACTCTAGAAGGTGCTTTTAAAACACACTTACTTAACAGGTAAATTTGGCAAATTCAAAGAGCATGTGCTGCAGTAAAATTTAACATCTTTACCTTGAGCTGGCCATCAAGAAGGCCATCGATGGCCATAAAATGAGCAACATGGGATCCAAAACCACCAATTGACCCTTCTTCCACAGTGATCAAGACCTCGTGTGATTTGGCCAAACTGCGGATAAGAGCATGGTCTAATGGCTTGCAGAAGCGTGCATCTGCAACTGTTAAACGCAAACCATGCTCTTCTACCATAGCAGCTGCAGCCATGCAGCTCTGTACAGCTGATCCATATCCCAGCAGAGCCACTCTTTCGCCTTCCATCAATATCCTGCCTCTCCCAACCTAAATAACATATTTGAAGCCAAGTGAATTGTTATGCTTTCATGACTATTTTTATGATAAGTTGGCTTCAAAGTCAAAATGTAATGATATCATCACAAATTGTAAACCAACTACTAGGCTTCGAGAAAATTTCTGCACCTAAATTTTATTTACACATCCAAAAGGGGTGACTAGTACAGCAATAATACCTCAAGGGGTACGCCTTTGTTTCCTTGCGGCAACTCCACGCCTATCCCATTGCCTCTTGGGTACCGGAAACAGCTTGGCCTGTCATCTATGGCAGCAGCAGTAGCAACCATGTGAAACAACTCAGTCTCATCGGAAGGAGCCATCACGACCATGTTTGGGAGGCATGCCATAAAAGTCACATCAAAAGCCCCACAATGTGTTGGACCATCTGCTCCAACTAAGCCGGCTCTGTCCATAGCAAACCTAACAGGCAGCTTTTGCAGATCTACATCGTGTACGACCTGCATACCCCAACACTTATTAGCCACAACAAAATGAGATCAAGAGAACTTGGTCATAAACTTTATGATTGAAATCATAATTGAGGATAATTTCAGTTGCTGGAACTTATTAGAAAGTTTCTGCATAGAAGACTTTGCGATTAGTCGTGAAATATATTGAAAGCATTAAAATAGAGATCATAGATTATTGTTCCTTTTTTTTATTTTCTCATGGGTGTATCGAATAGATCATAAGCCAAAAGCTAGATTTCTCAATCTTAATTTTCACCAGCTTCGTTTTAGAGCATAATAGAAGTTATCTTTGCGAGACAAACATCCTTGTTTTGCCTGAAATTAGCTAGAAGCAGTTGCAAATGCTTGTTAAATGAAAAGTTTGCGATGCTTGCCTGGTCATAAGCCCTTTGCAAGAAAGAGGAGTAGATAGCACAAAATGGCTTGAGACCCTCACACGCCAAACCGGCAGCAAATGTAACTGCATGTTGTTCTGCTATACCGACATCAAAGCATCTGTCAGGGAATCGGCGGAGGAACAGGTTCAAACCTGTGCCTCCTCCCATCGCAGCATGAATAGCAACAATATTTTTGTCTGCTTCAGCTTCTGCGATCAAAGCCTCTGCAAAGTAGGTAGTGTAAGACTGAGTTGGGGCACTGGATTTCGTTTGCTTTCCAGTTGCCGGATCAAACTTGGTCACACCTACAGATAAAATGAGACACGCTTATCAACACCTGGCACACTAGAATTTATTGCACCAACAACGATATCTATGCATCGTTTATGCGTGCATGTTGTGTTATGAATGCATATTTTATATATTACCATGGTACTTGTCTGCGGCCTTTTCGGCATATGGATATCCTCTGCCTTTCTCAGTCACAACATGGATTAAAACTGGACCAGTTGTTTTCGTAGTCTTAACTTCGTTAAGGATTGTCGTCAAATCATCAATATTGTGACCATCGACTGGACCAATATAATAAAGTCCAAGCTCTTCGAACAGAGAAGAGCCAGAACCACTGATCATGCCACGAGCATATTCATCCACTTTAGCTGCAAGCTCATGCATGGGACCACCTATCTGCTTTGTTACTCCCTGTAACAGATACGAAACAGCATATAGAATTTAGGAACAAGTCTACTCAATGATTTGCTTTTCATTAGAATTTATAGACTAACCTTGGCAACTTCTCTCAACTCTCTGAGAGGCCGATTGGATTGCAACCTACTCAGAGCACTACTCAAAGCTCCAACAGGAGGAATCGGACCATCTAGATTAGCAGTGGGTAAAGACACTTGTTTGTTGTCATTAAGGATAACAATCATGTCAGAATCCAAGTATCCAGCGTTGTTCATCGCTTCATATGCCTGGCCTGCTGTCATAGCACCATCACCTATTACAGCTATGACGCTGTTTTTCTTTCCATTTAGATCTCTTCCCACGGCCATTCCTAGTCATACAAGAAAATGAATGATCAGAATGTAGTCGAGAGACTGAACCACATCAAATCTTACAGAACATAGATCAGATATTTTTTTTAATAACGTTGAGAAACCGCAGCCGTTACCCTTCGGTGCGCACTGGGTAAACCCAGAGGCTCACACAATAGCCTGCAAACCACGTGAGTCAAGTTAAACAGCACAAGTGCGACAGGCTCTGGCTATATAATCGCAATATCTGGGTTCTTATGGCTTTGAATATATTGTTTCTGTAAAATATCTTGCGAATATTAAGAGAATTCAATTACACAGCGCATAAGCGATTAATATGCATTAACCGTGAAGATGGAGCATACCTAATCCTGCTGAGATAGTCGTAGAACTGTGGCCTGCACCAAAGCAATCATACTCGCTCTCAGACCGCTTAGTAAAACCACACAAACCATCCGTCTGCCTCAAAGTTGGCATCTTGTCTCTTCTCCCAGTCAAAATCTTATGCGGATAAGACTACATCATCGCAAATAAGATAATCAAAACACAAACAACCAATCCAGTTTAACCAAATATGGTTTAATTCATATGCATATATAGTTAAACTAAGGGATAGATCAAAACACCTGGTGGCCAACATCCCAGAGTATCTTATCCTGAGGGGCATTAAAAACATAATGAAGTGCCACAGTAAGTTCAATAACACCGAGGCTCGAACCAAGATGACCCCCGGTCTTCGACACATTAAAAATAACATCCGAGCGCAACTCGTCTGCCAGCTGTTTCAGTTCCTGGAACAGTAATAGACTTCAGTCAAAGAATCCAACTCAACATCAAGCAAAATAGAAGCATGAGCTCTTAATAATGCGAAATTTTTAGGAAATAACAGCTTTATTCATATTAATAAAAACCACACCCTCACTACCCGAAGTCTTGCGCAAAGTTGCGCAGTTTACGCTAGTCTGGAGTGGTGTTTATTTCCTAACATTTAGTAAAAACAGGTTTCCTGAGATTTACTGCATAACAAGTAATGCATTGAAGATGATGCCAACAGCCAAACCTTAGTGGACAGGTTCTTCATGTGAATGGGATAATTGATAGTGTCCAAAAGAGGAGTTGGAGGCCTCTGGGAGTAATACTCTCCTCCATCTGATAATGATGCACAGACCCCACTTGGTGACCTCTTCTTTCCCTTCAAAATAATTCAAAATCAGTAAAAACCAACCATTTCAATCAGCTGCTCAAATCCAAAGCCAAGATAACTACAACTTCTTCCTTTTAAGTTTCAGAACCGTCACACACATTCAAAAGACCAATAGAATAATCAAAAGAAGCACTTGTTCAGGGTAAAAAATGGTCAGAATATGCATGTCTAAATTGCACCCATTTTTAGTATGTGAGTGTATATTTGGGACCTGTAACAAACACTCAATAATAAAATGTAGTAATCAAGGAAAACGCATGCAAATTGCTTCCTAAATAAACCAATCTGGTGCAACATACTCACAAAACTCAATCTTTTTTCAGAAAATCAATTAGGCCACAATAAAAAAAAGTTAATTAACTTAGTAAAACAAACAAACAAGATAATTAGATAAAGTACAGATTTTTAACCTCATACAAATCAATTAGGACATGTGAAACAAGAATCAAGTGAAATGCAAAACCTGAAAGCTCATTCTGAAAGTCTGGGTCTGGAGATCCGTTCCCGACAGCCAGTGAGCCCGCTTGTGAGACTGAGCAAGGGCGGATTTTGTCCAGGTCCCACGTGCAGGAAATGTGCAGAGAGCCATCATCTCCAGGTAGACGGAAGAAACCAGAGATTTGTTTAACAAACAAACACAAACTTACTGGTGTGGTGGTGGTTTAGTGAATCAAGATTCTCCAAGCTCAAGTGTACATCAAGGAGATCGAAAATGGTAGAAAGTTCAAGAAAGGAAGTGGCTGGGAGAATGAAGAGGGATGATTGTGGGGCGGTATAATGGAGTACTATTTGTTAGTGCTGTTAGAAACAAATCAAAAATGAAGAAGAGCACACAGAGACACAGTGGTGTATGTATAGTAGTCTGTAATGCGAGAAAAAGAAATGGAGAAGAGAGCTGTGATTAGTCCACGTCAGCGGAAATCTACAATAGGATAGAAATATTGCAGCATTACAAGATGGGATATGATTTTATAATATTATATTGTGTGTTAGCTGTCTATTCTCTTTTTTTTTTTCTTTCAGATTCTGACAATATGCAATATATTGCTTGTCAACTTCCCTATATTTGCTAACTAAAATACTTACAAATTAAACACGCCAAGAAATATATAAAGTTGTACTAATATATCTTTTTTCTATACTAATAGAAGAAAAAAAGGCAATTTTCTGAGTATTTTACTTAATATTATCATAATATATACTTTTGGAATATTAAAGAAAAGGATCAATCATCAATATCAACGGTATAAATTACTTAACTTATATAATCTATTTTAGTCTATGTTTAGTTCACTTTAATTTCATGTGTTCAGTTTAGTTCAGTTAAGGTTCATTTATTTCAATTCAGTTCACCTTAATTTTAGATGTGTTCAGTTTAGTTTAGTTAAGATTCATTCAGTTTAGGTCTGCGTAGTTCAACTGCAAGAGAATGCAGATGTTGATGGTACTCAGACGGTTCCGCGACAGAGGTGTCTATTAGGAATCTAAAGAAGAAGAGGGTGCGAAACAACTCTGAGGATGACGACTGTGTTAAAGGGTTTATGAAAGGTTGTGAGTTGGTTTTGATGCCTTGCGCACATTCATTCCATGGAGATTGCATTGCAGAGTGGCTTAAGACAAGTCACTTTTGTGAAATTTATCGATATGAGATGCCGACAGAGTAACTAGTTAGATGGTTTAATGTTCACTTTGAATGAACAATGATCGGTATTTTTTAAAAGCAAACTTAGAGTTTGTTCTCCGTGCTATATTTTATTAGGAAAAAAATTATCTTGCGCTTCATATTTATACAAACTAAATTAAGTTCCATCTCGCACTATATTTGTACAAAAGTCACTTCTATATATCGTGCTCTATTTCATATTCGTACAAAATCACTTCTATCCTGCACTAATTTCATATGCCCTTTCATATTTATGCACACTAACTATTATCTTGCGCTTCTTTGATATTACTAATTGTTGGGAAAGTCCACCTATAAGTGGTCTTTTCGGAAAGTCCACCCAATATTGTTGATGTTAATATTAAAATAGGTGATGTTTATTATCAAATCTTTGATGTTTATAATTGAATAGTTGATAATTTATAAATAGTTGATGTTAGTGATATAATAGTTGATGTGTAATGTAAAATAATCGATTATTTCATAACAAAATAGTTGATGTTTAATGTAAATAGTCGATGTTTCATGGTAAACCGTTGATGTATTGCAAAATAGT
>JAYMSL010004073.1:0-11541 GCA_036897195.1 Plantago coronopus | reverse complement strand
GGGGGGGGGGGGGGGGGCTGACATAAATATAGCAAAAGCATTAGGATAACTGATATTAGTCTCTCTTGAACTACACATGTATTTACTAGCATATTATTACACGAGAGCTTATATTTGCCACCCCCAAAATTTTACAGCCATTATCCTTGAAGGAGACTCAGAACATAATACCTTAAACCACGGGGTTCCGCATAGTGTAATAATATGCACTTATAAACCACAGGGTTCTAAGTACATATAGCAATACTAAATCATGAAAACTTTAGAAAACACAGTGAACTGCAAAATGATGATAATTTAAACCACTTGCAAGAAGAAACACTTCAATCATGAGTCTGGACTCTGGAATCCTTCAAACGGAAACTGTTACGGTCTGATTTCATAGATTGTTTTAACAGTCACAATAAGTACAAGGAACATAGAAGAATACTTTGCAATCAAGATCCTTACATATATTGAAGCTGCTGGAGAGACCCCACTGAGTCGGGAATAGGACCGAAAAAGCTGCAACTTATTAACATCCTACATGTGATGAAAAGGAATATTCGTGGTCAGTGATTTTCACATGTTCACGCAAGGAATAAGCAAGGGAAAATTACTTTTCCAGTCTTACAAAGTCGAAAGGTTCCTCAAGTTCCCTATTGAAGTTGGAAGAATCCCTCTAAGGCCGATATTGTTTGATAGATCCCTGTATCAAAGAATATTAGTAATTCGCATATAGATTACTGTAATGCATCATATAACTGAGTACGAAGAAAGCAAGACCCAAAACGTAACATTTTATGACCAACATAGAATGACAATCCAATATTTTAAGTTACTTTCAGAACTATCTGAGCAATTTCGCAAGTAATGTTGCTGTTTGCTTGTATTAACTTTTGAAATTTAGGCCCAGGGCGTCTACAGAAAAACTGCATTCAAATCTAAATTGCATAACTATAAATGGCCCTTTGTACATGCTAACATATGTGATTAATGAAACAGTATTTGAAGATCAGACCGTTAAAAAAAAGTAGTTGAAGATCAGAAACAGGACCGTACAGAGTCTGTAACCCAGTTAATGATAAAATGTCGCTGATACTGTTACCTTCCAAGCCTATGCCTGCTAATGATCTACAATTGCAATTGTCATGTTAAGCACATAAACGATCAAAAAACAAAAAATCGTAGGATCACAATGATTTTCAAAGACTCACAAGGAGGTCACACGTGTATCTGTGCAACTAATGCCATCCCAATTGCGGCCACAAGGATCTCCCCCTACCCAGTTGGGTGGCAGGTTTTGCCAGCTATCCCTAAGTGCACTTAAAGCAGTAACTGCAATCAAGATTAACAATGATTTATATATGTATCAACAAAGAAATTCTGGAACATTCAGTTCCATTAGGAATACCAACTCTGTTTTAATTTCATGACCTGTCAACTAATCATTTCACAGTGAGTAGCTAGCATGTCATAGACTGGTATTTCTTTTACGTGCGATTAACATTAATCAGCTAAGTAAGAACTGGCAAAAGTTATCTTCAAAATCAAATATGGATGCTTATAAAACAGAGTATCGGTTTAAGTTAAATTTCAACACCTCTCAGAATCATTTCCACAGCTCGTGCCAGAGCAGACAGAGCTTAGTTTCACAAGAACATATAAGCAGAAATAACAAAAACTCTTCACGATAGGAAAAAAAAAACTCAGACAAGTGATGGTAGTGAACGCATACAGTCATTCACGTCCGTCACGGCCAGTATGATCAAACATCTACTGGAAATAAGCACCAGGAGAAGCAGAACCCTCATATCCATTTCCCAGAAAACTTGAGATATTTTCTTGATATTGCAACAGAACTGGTGAAGAAACCCAAGTTCTGGAAGAGGCCTCACATTTACATAACTTGTTTTCTTAGGTTGACCCGGACTGGCCTAATCAGACAAGAAAATGTCCGAATGGACTAGGTCCCAAGCATATAAATTCAGATATAAAACAATATACCCCATTACGCACTGTAAGAATATAGTAACCATGTAAACAAATGCTCATCTGGGGTCTCAGTTAACTGCTTCAGCACAGAGACAAATCGGCAAACAGTTGGTGGTCATGACATGAGCTAAAGACCATATCCAAGCATACTTTTACACCCTCGTACTCATTCGCTTTGTGTTTCTTGGGCAACATTATCACTACAGTGGGATTATTAAATCCGAGTGTTAACAAATTGAGCATTTTTAAACAGAAAAGCTCAAGCTGGAAAACGATGGACGTCAAATAATATAAATGGAGGCATAAAAGTTCGATGGATTGGTCAAAATATATGGTTTTGAAGTTTCCTGATAGGAAATTTTCAAAGGAAACAAAAGATTCAGTACAAAAATTGATATTGAGAACCAGTATTTTCTAGTATATATCTTGCCACCTGCCATGGAAGTGTAGAAAATTGAATAGTTGCATGATGAATGAGTGACGTCTCAAACAAAACAAGGATTTATGGGAAGCTGTGAACAGAATTAATCAATCAAGAAACCTTTGTGATGATACCAAATTATTGTATCAGTGAACCAAAAAATAATTAACTTAAACCCTAACTACTTCAGTCTTATCCTAAAGTGAGGTTTGAATTTGAACATACAGTAGGGGAAAGTCAAGTCCAGACTCGAGTTCATGAAATTTATAAATAATGCAAAAATAAATAAAACAAATAACTTATAGTGAATTCGAAGAATCGTGTTATTCTACTATTAGTTCACTTCGACCTTCAACCTGGAATGTGCTACAAAGTTGATTTTACCCCAGCATCTACAATGAAACCTTCAATAATATTACATCAAAACCTATATGCTGGTCTCAACGCTACTTTTACTATCTTCACTTAATAAACCTCAAGTTACACCATCTTCTACATTATTTTTCACTTGTCAAATTAACATATTACTCCACCGAAATAACTCAACCTCTTTCACTTAAATAATCTCACAAGTTACTCCGTTGATTGATACACCAATTATGGTAGTAAAACTCTGATCAAGGTGTTTTTAGCTTCTTGGTGATAAATAGGACAATGTTACAAGATTAGATATTCTCGGAATATTTATGGAGCTAAGTATGAATTGTTTTATTTTTTATTTTTTATTTTAAACGAAACCATATATATACATATTAGATAACTATTTTACAAAAAGGAAAAGTCTGAGGTTCTGTCACAAGTCGATCAGATTCCTCAAACATTTCCTTCTGATATATCTCCAAGAGCCAAATAGGGATACGATCCCAAGCAAGAACACTAGAAGTACCCGACCTAACTAAGGACATACTACCGAACTTAGCTAAACCATCTGCAACTGCATTCGCCTCCCTGTACACCAACTGACGCGCTTGGGCCAATCGAGGAGGGACCACCTGCCTGCATAAGCAATGGAACAAATATATAGAGTCAGTACGAATTAATAAGCAACTTAACTTCATGTTCCGAGCCTCCAAAAGTCCCATTCTAACTGCTCAAACTTCAGCCGTGTGATCATCAGTAATACCAACATAACTAGAACAAGCACGCAGAAAAAGACCCGAACTTGACCGAAACACACAACCAATCCCACTATGACCAGGGCAACCTAACGAAGAACCATCCGTATTCATACAAACAAATCCCCGCGGAGGAGTCTCCCAAGCACACCGAACCACACTTCTAGTCCGTGTCCCTGTAGAAACACCCGAAGAGGCTAAAGTCTCTGTAGCCTTCTGAAGCATTCTATACGTCAAAATAGGAACATGTCGAAAGAGATAGTATGAATTTTTGTTGGAGACTTGGCTCCGAAATGTTCTTGCTTGAATATGCACTTTGAGTAAAGCATGACCAATCCTTTTTCAAATGAACCTTTAAGGTATTCATAGGGAAGAACTCAAATATCTAAGTTAGAGACACTGAATTTTCACGTATTTTCTACCTTGTACTCTTTTTCATCTTGATGTGATGTTTTCCAACGTTAAAACAACTTTTGTTGAGTAGCCGGGGTCTACTGTACAATTTAATCCACATTTATAAAGATGTGTTTGTTGTGTACTTGTGTTGACAAAAATTATGTTGACAAAAATTAGATTGCTTTTACCCGAATGTAATTGATAATTTAACTGTTACCCCCAACAAGAAAGAATCACCTTATTAACCGCTTGACGCCCTCTAAAACTTTAGGGGCGTTACCGACCAAAGGAATGAAATAAGTAGAGACAAGCCAGCATAAAAAAGAAGAAAAAAACAGCAAGTTATGTGAAATAGACATTTGATATACTAAATGCAATTTGTTTATAATAATTTCATACATGGAGATCTACTATAATCCTTATTCTTGTAATTACATGAATTTTCTTTCTGTCTGTACAATAATATGTAGCATAAAACACCAAAAGAGAAACACAAAAAACACTAAGCTCACATAGTGCAAGGACTGCAACTATTGCAGTATGATGCTCTTAACAAGAGATGTCACCATTACATTTAAGTTTGAATGTCTGCTCTGCAATACAGACTTTCACTGACGCTGTTCTACGTGGAAAGGGAATGAACCGTAGCTTGTATCGAACCCCTCTGAGGTACTATAAGAGTTGACAGGACTGTCAACCATCTTCTCCTCGAACCTAGATGAGGAAAATACGGTGTCATGTTTTCTAACACGAGCAGCCAACTGCATGATGTCCTCGATCTCTCTCACTATCTCGCCCATAGAAGGCCTGTCAATGCCAGCATCTCTTACACAACTCATTGCCAGATCAATGAACTTCCACAAGTCCTCAACCTGTTCTCTGAACTCGAGAATTGGGTCAGTTATCTGATCCAAGCTTTTAGGCTGTTTCGAATTTTCAATTGCCTCTTTAACAAATCTTACAATATGTGTCCCCTGATATATGGCAGGTCTGCCAGTTATCAGCTCTAGAAGTACAACTCCAAAGCTGTAGACATCACTCTTCTCAGATAACTGTTGGCTATGGTAATATTCAGGATCCATGTATCCCTGAAATCGCGACAATCATGTATTTCTCAGTGTTAAAACTTGAATGATCAACGAAGGCAGAAATTCCAGTCAATGGAACAAAATATTATGTGCTGTTGAGTTATAACTCCTAAGGACTATTACTTGACAACACAGAACATTTTTAACAAAAAGAGTATCTGGTTTCACTAAAGCTTGATGCTACACCTCTCAAGAAGTTAGAGGCTAATCTTCATGAAATGGTTTTCCTTTTCATGTATGATGTAAGAAACAATGTCAAGGTTAAGGTTCATTTGAGGCAGAGAAGTGAAAGTTATCTATGGAGGTTTACATTTGGATAACATTAGTCTATCTATACTTTAATACTCACCAGTGTTCCTTTCACTTGTGTGGATACGAAGCTTTTTTCAACATCACCCAAGATTTTTGACAAGCCAAAATCAGCAACTTTTGCACTGAAACTATTATCTAGCAAGATATTGGTCGTTTTAACGTCTCTGTGTATGATGGGAGGATCAGCAAGTTCATGCAGATAATGTAGACCTCTGGCTGCATCAACGGCGATCTTCAGTCTTCTGTTCCAGTCCAATCGGATTCGTGACTTACCTGCAAAACATTTTACATTTATAGTTATACACTACTAAGTACTAACACAGGGTGTATTTCTTTTTCTGGTTAAAAAGCCAATACAAGGTGTACTATATGTCCATATCCTTGGACCTTGATTGTAGCTTGAATTGTCATAACATACTTGTTATATCGTACATACAAATGAGGGTATTTGAAGAATATTCAGACACAGAGCAGAAAAGGGGCGTGAGTTACCTGAGAGACAGTCCTTAAGAGTGCCATTCGATACGTACTCATAAACCAGCATTTGTTCTCCTTGTTCGTAGCAAAATCCCACAAGGTTGACCACATTCTTGTGGTGAATTCTGGATAAGAGCTCAATCTCCATTTTAAACTCAGATGCCCCCTGCATCGATCCCTGTTGGGCTCTTTTGATGGCAACTACTTGCGAAGATGCAACAGTTGCTTTATAAACCTGTCAAATGTCAATGTATCATCAAATGTGAGATTTATACTCTTATTTTACATTAGAACAAGTCATCACATATGCTAAGAATATACGAACCTTTCCATAGCCTCCAGAACCAATGCAATTAGTTTCTGAAAAATTGTTGGTACATCTCCTCAAGTCTTCGAAAGAGAACCATTTTGCTCCCTGAAGCTGAGGAACAGCGCCACTTTCCGTGTCAGGGTCCCAGTCAGCTGCATCAATATGATAGAATAGCAATGTGTAAGCATGAAATTTACTTCTAGCTGAGATTTTGAAGTATTAGTTCAGCTCAAGTTTGAAACTTACCAAATGGATTGCTCATTCGGATAGCTCTTTTTGCTCTTCTCTTTTGGCGTATAGCATAGGCTCCAATCAAAACAATCAAGAGCAGAAGTACTGAGCAGCCTACTGCCAATCCTATGATAAGGCCACGATTGGATGGATTTCTTGAAACTGAAAGATAGGGACTCAGTTTTTAGATAATATAGTATTCCAAGAATAAAAATGGATCAGTC
The DNA here is from genome assembly GCA_036897195.1 of Plantago coronopus. Classification (NCBI taxonomy): domain Eukaryota; kingdom Viridiplantae; phylum Streptophyta; class Magnoliopsida; order Lamiales; family Plantaginaceae; genus Plantago; species Plantago coronopus. Next base: position 4,993 of record JAYMSL010004073.1, on the reverse strand, counting down.
ATGAAGTTGCTTACCTGGTGGTTCACGGATGTATATGAATGGTCCGTAATATGAGAGATTGACTTGTGTCTGGCGATTAAGAAGAAAATTTATTGTAGAAATTGATGTGTCGTTGAATGAATCTGGGCCAGAGGGAAATACTAACACTGTGAGCTCTAGATGAAAGTTCAAGTTTACATCACTAACAGCAACCGAATCCACTGGGATCCCACTGGAGTTGAAAACACTCTCCAGTGTTGCACTAAGGTCGGTGAAATACGTCAAGTTTTGAAAATTGGAGAAGGAATTGGAGAAGAAGTTGATAATTCCACTGTGTGGGCGTGAACACTGGCAATTTGGGCTTAACACACTATCTCTCTCACAGGACCTCTGTTCACAGTTATTCGTGTATACAACACCAACATTGGTTGGTTGATTCAAAACTGAACAAAATCTTGCTGTTGCACCATTTGTGTTGCAAATTGGGTTGCTGACTAATCTGCAAGGGAACTAAGTCTGAACTTCATTAGCTTGGTTTATAGTACTACATTAGAGCTATGAGAAGAACCTGAAAGACAAGTTACCCAATCTCCATGTTGTAATTTGAGCTTTGCTGAAACTCGGTGATTGAGTTATTCTGTAGAACAAGTGTCACATTGGTGGCGTAATCACTCCCAATATCTAAGGTCCCATTAAGATTATTATTGCTGAGATCCCTGCACGAAGCAAAAAAAAAAAAAAAAAAACTTGAGCATCTTTGCTATAATTGGGGTACAACAGAAAGCAAAATCTCCATTGATATGCTTACAATGTCTCCAATTGAGGAAGTCCAAATATGCTAACTGGGATATTTCCTTGAAGTCTTGTATTGTGCATTCTTCTGCAAATTTAGAACACTTAATTATCTTGAGCATAAGCAGGATCTACCCCCTATCAACTTAAGAGATACGGAGAAGCATCTCCTAAAAAGATATAGATAGTGCGGAAGCACAACACAAGACAGCTTTTTTATGTGACAACGGAAACATAATTTGCAAGACTAGTCCAAGAGAGAGATGAGTACATTGTTGTCAAAGACTGAAGAGTCGATAACCATGGTGGGATCTCTGATGCCTCAAAGCTATTATTGCTCATGTCCCTGCAAGTAATTGTTGGTAAGGAACGCAAGAGGACAGTGATCGACAACATTATATAAAATTAAGGTTGAATCTTTTGGAAAATGTACTCCAGTACTATTGCTATTGCTGCCAAGTACTTACATGTAGGACAGGAGATTCAAGCCTGTGAGATTGGGAATATTTCCGTTGAAGTTGTTGTCAGACAAATACCTGGTAGTACAACAGAAACAGTTTAGAATAGTATCAAGATCAGAATCTTACAATCAGTGTAATTCTGGCATAAGTATCATACATATGCTAGCAACAGCTTACAGTTCATTTAGACTGGTCACGTTACTGAGGTTTGGAGGGATAGGTCCATCAAGAGAATTCCGATCAAAACGTCTGTATCAGCAAGGCATCCGGCAAGTGTCACAGGAAGTATAGTTCAAAGATTTCTATTTACTTATCATGATGCAATGGGTTAAAGATACTCACATAACCTCCAAATTCTGTATAAATCCCAATGAAATGGGTAAATTCCCAGTTAATCTGTTGTCGTCAAAGATACTGCAGATCGCACAAGACGAAACATCATGTTACTCGAGTGACCAAAAAATTAAATTCCTCCTACATGGAATGGAAGAACTAATATACACTACAGTCAAGTTTCAAATATAAACATATCCTTGCACTTTCAGACATTATGATTTAACATTATTAGCTTCACTATTCCTGATATCTTTTAAGATTAACTTAGCAGATTCCAGTCGCAAAAACTTACTACTAGCTAGCTAAACTCTTTCATCACTTGTTCACTGATGCAACTCATATATATCATGTAGAAGTAGATTGGTAAAGCTAAAAGCTTGTTTATGGGGCAGATGTGTGAACTCACAGATGTATCAGGCTCATATTGGAACTAAAGAGTTCAGCAGGGATCGGTCCAGAAAGCTGATTGCTAGAAAAATGGCTGCAAAACAGAGGTTTTACATATAACTAAGTAAGTTACGTTGCCAGAGACAGGAGATCAGGATATTGTCTCTATGAATGGTCACATACAAGTGTCTAGCATTCCTTAGCATATCAAGACCAGGGGTGTTCCCACTGGAGACAGGGATGGGACCTTGAAGCTGATTATAGCTCAGATCCAGCCAGGAAAGACGTGACAGACTGCCAATGGAGGGCGGAATCTGGCCAGTAAATTCATTACTACTCAGAGATCTGTAAAGTGACAACAATGACAAAGTTCAGTCTTGACTAAGCTGCTTGAATGTGAAATTACGGAAACCTTTGAATATTAGCAAGGACACAATCCAGTGAAAAGTCAGGCGATAATATGCTAATTCTTTTCGACCACTCAAACAAACTAATCTACAGAATTATGAGTCAGAAATTAATCATGTGACATTTAACTACGTAGTTTATCAGACATTGACCAAAGTGAATGGAGTACTCAATGAGATACCCACATATAGACAAGCCGCTGGAGAGATCCTACTGAGTCGGGAATGGGACCAAAAAATCTGCAGCCAATCAAGATTCTACAAGCAAAGACGAAAAATGTTGGTAGTCAGTGTTGCTCACATGTTTGTGGAATGATAATCAAGAGGAATATAAAAACCCAGTCTTACAAAGCTGTTAGATTTCTCAAGTTCCCAATATCAGATGGAAGAGTGGCTCTGAGACCAATGTTGTTTGACAGATCCCTGAATCCAAAAGTATCAGAGTATTACATTATAGGGGAATTATAGCGTCCTGAACATGACTGAAACTATAACATCAATAATGAAAAATTAACGATAACTGTACATACAATGAGAAAGCAAGGATCAAAGCCCGTTGAATGAGGCTATGGAGGTTCCTTGGCTCTACAGGGTTGTGGAGGGTGCACCATAACCCTGTAGAGTCAAGGAACCGAACATAGCCTCATTCAACGGGCTTTGACCCTTGCTTTATCATTGTGCAGTTATCGTTAATTTTGTAAAGAGGTTAACATTGCACAAAGTATTAACATTGCATGTTTAGCAAAGAGGGTATTTCTAGTCCTTAAACTTAGGCCACAACCTAGTCTTGTACTATTGAATAATATGAAATGCTACTGCTAAAACCTTGAAGCTTGCAAAAAGAAATAGGAACATACAAAATCTGTAATTCGGTCAAGGGCGTAACATCACTGATACTGTTACCTTCCAGACCCACATCTGCTAAATTTCTGAAATTGAAATTATCATGTTAAACACAAAATGACTGAAAACATTTGTAGGAATCATCATAGCAATAAAAAAACAAGACTTACAGGGAGATAACACGTGTATTATTGCAAGTGACGCCCGTCCATCCGCTGCCACAAGGATCAGGATTTCCTCCAACCCAGTTTTCTGGTAGGCCATTCCAGCTGGACCTGAGAGCAAGTAGAGCAGCAACTGCAATATAGATGAACAATAATCTTAACCTGTTCTAGAAAATAAAGTGTTCATTTACACTACTCTACTCAGTTCATCAATCAGCAATATTTCCAAATTTGATTCATTACCCCGAGCAAATTATCTCATTGCGATACTGGTAAGCATTTAGGTTAGGATAAAGTAATATGTATGGTTATTGATCCTGTCATCCTGATACACTTGATAGGACATGTAATAAACAGACTGGCCTACTGATACAGCCTAAATACCACAATTCCAACACACACACACGCAAATTAACATGTCCAGTCTAAAGTACCAGACCTCGTCAGCTCAAAACAAATTCTAGCATACGAATTCTGAAATGTGATCAAAGTAAATAAAAAAACACTTACGATCATTACTATCCGTGACAGAGAATACAACAAGACACTGGCTGTAAACAAGCACCAAGAGAACTTGCAGAACTCTTGAATCCATCTTCGAAAAACTTGTGATTTCTTATTTCTTACTTACTCTCTGAATACGCCTTCAAAAACCAATTAAGAAACGCAAAGTCCTAAGAACTAACTATTTAAAAAGTTACCTGAGGCGACTATTAACTAAAATATATTTGACTAATGGTTTGAGGTTGAACCAACTAGGCCAGAACAGAACATGTCCAAGATTTGACCTGGTCTCCTACATTATCGAAAGCAGGATAAAGAAAGCACACCAACTTGAGTTATGTAATAAACAAAAGCATAGTGGGTCTTGTCTTGCGCATCATATGGTCCCAATCTCCCAGACAAGGCCAATCATCGAGCACCTGGTGATCATGGTCCAATGCCAAGCCAGCCATGTTTAGCACTTCGTCACGGCCCTTGTAGTTTATCTAACTGCATATCTGCGAATATTCAATGCAAGAATCATCGCTACTAGTACTCTGCATGTATAAAGAATGAAGTTGAAAACTTTGTATTATAGACTAAAAAAATGAAAGTGAGAAATTATTAACTGAATCGAAGGAGTAGTTAATAGTAATAGACGAATAATTTCCATAACTAAGACAATAGATAAACAAAGTGCCAGATTCCTTTCAACTCACGGAAGGTGAAAGATTTGAATGCTTCATTGATAAGTGGGTTCTTACGTCTTACTTTTCTACCTACGCACGTCCGCCAAAACTCTAATCTATCAATTATATATTCAAAATTATGAAGTGTTCACATTGACAGACGTGGCGGCGGTTTGAGTTGGCAAACTTAGGCGTTCCAGACCCAAATGGTCTCATTTATGACGTCAGTATTGATTAATAAATAAATAATTAAGGTCTGGAGCGGTACGGACGTGATGGTGGTGGCTGCGGTGGTTATTTGTTATTATACTAATTGTCGGGAAAGTCCATTTATAAGTGGTCTTTTCGGAAAATCCACTCAATATTGTTGATGTTAATGCTAAAATAGGTGATGTTTATTATAAAATATTTGATGTTTATGATTGAATAGTTGATAATTTATAAATAGTTGA
>JAYMSL010004072.1:0-11548 GCA_036897195.1 Plantago coronopus | reverse complement strand
GTACCTCACGTCTCTAGATTTGTTGCTTGTTGCCTCGCAGGTTGCTGGTGCCCTCCAATTCGTACAAATTCGTAATTGTAGATTTCTGAGCGTCTACAAACTGAACTGAACTTAATGGATCTGAAGTGAAGTATTAATTTGAACTAACCAAATCTGAATGGATCTGAACTGAACTGAATGGATCTGAATTTAAGTTGAAAAGAACATAGCCTAATTGGTACTGCAAAATTAGTACTACATAATCCGAGGTAATAAAAAATTATAGATATTTATTACGAAAGTTCTAAAAAATGAAATTAAGTACCTTTACCATGTATTAGTATGGTAAAACTAGTACTTTTACATAATTTGATATACTAAAAACAATAGATTTGTTAGAAATAAGTAAAAGAAATAATGATAATTATATTTAAAATTGTGACTAATGACATAACAAATTATCCATAAATTATGGATCTGTGTTTATTTTATTACATCCCAATACAATTAGTGTATGTATATGATATATTTAGTATTAAGTTGAAACACATTCATCTTAGGCGGGTTTGATGAAATAATGTGGACAAATTTGTACTTAAAAAATATAAACCGCTCTAAATTCTAATTAAAGTGTGTTTCGTATTAAAAGAACGAAAGAAAATTGTACATCGAGACAAAATAAATAAAAATAAATAAAAAGTGTAGTATTTTTTTTATTATTACATAAATAGAAGGGAAAATTAAAGGAAAAAAAAAAGAAAGAAGTGAATCTGTTGTTTATATTTGCATTTCATTTGCTCCTTCTGTTCTTCCTCTTCTTCTACTCGCCCCTTTTCTTCTTCTTCTTCAACCTCCTCTCAATCTCCCTCTATCTGTTTCTATCTGCTACTCAATTCACCTGACACTTAATACCCAGCTGCAAAACCCTTCATTTCCTTTTTTTATCCGTAAAGGTCTGCTTTTTCATTTCTTGTTCGATCTGACTTGCACTTTTTTTATCCTCCGAGTTTACTGATTGGTCCGTTTTGTTTATTTAAAGAAATTGGGGGGTTTTGGGATTAGGGTTTGATTGGGTCTTTTGGGTATCAGGGATTTCGATGGTGATGACAATTTGTTTGTGTTGGAAATGAGCTGATTTCTTGAGCGATAAAGGATAGGTGTTCATTTGGCAGACGTCACTTTGTAAGCCTTGATCTTATTTTGTTGGCTTGGCTAATTAATCAATGAAAATGTTATCTTTTGGTAGTCTGGGGGTTGATTCTGGGTTTATGGAATTTGATTGTACCTGGTCAAATTTGTGATTTTTGACTGGATTTTTATGTGACACAGCTTGAGTAGATCGTAGAATTGTGCTGTCGTTTCGGTGTAATTTATCGGAATGAGATTGAGACTTGTTTAGATTTAGACACTGGCATATATTCAGGGGAGCTAGGTTGTCTGGATTTGATGTGGGATTCTGGTGGTAATGATGTAATTGGTGTTTTGTGGTTATGTTTAGAGTATTCTTGACGGATTTTCGTTTGTGTTGAATCAGGGTCACATAGCGGAAGCTTTTTTGGGGAGTTGAGGACCGGGGGAAATGGCTGGGGCTTCAACAGAGGAGTCTGGACCCGGGAGGTCATTCGAAGGAGTTTCAAGTAACCAGCTTCATCGTCAATCTAGTGATGTAATGGCTGAATGTAGGTCCATTGAGCAGGTTGAGAATGGGGCTCCATCGACTTCTCCTCCATACTGGGACATTGACGATGATGAAGACGGAGGTGTGCCTCTAAGCCTTAAATTTTACTGGACGTTTATATGTGAATTTCACATGTTACAATTTTGGTAGTTGTAGAGTAATATAAAATCTTCGCGACAGATCTTTGTAGACCTCATCTCTGCTGAATAAGCTTGATTATTAGATGATAGAGGTGTCAGTGCCAAGTATGTATTTGAAATCTGCATTTTCAGAAGAATGGTGTGATCAAGGTTACTTAGAGATGTTCATCCACTATTTAGAAGGACGAATGATGTTTGGTGACAGTAATTTGTGCAACGGAAGTAAGAGGCCCCTAGGATTGAAAATCGTCCAATATAGTGTTGGCACTTGGCACTGTATGCATGACGGGATACTGCTTCTTTAGAATGAGTCTGTGTTATTGTACAATATATTGATGTGCATGATGAGATGGATTCACCAACGTGTTATCACTGAATGAATTACCAATATATTCCTGAGAGCCAAACCTAATTTTAAGGTTACTGTGAGTTAAGGCCCGATCCTTTTCTCTGCTTGACATTAATTATGCTTGTTAGGTCGTTTGCTGCTACAGAAAAAGCATTTAGTTTACTTGTATATCTATAATGCGCTTCTTGTAGGCCCAAACTGTTACTGGCCTGCATTTAGGACGTTTGGATTTTGAAAATGCTGGAATTAGAAGCAGCATTACCTTTGTTGAAACATGAATGCTACATGTAAATTGCAAGACTTTGGATTTCTGGTATGTTTTGCCCGACAAACAAGTTGTTGAATATCTTTGTTCCGTGGCTGAGAGTAGATTGTGTAATTGGTCGAAAAACGCTGAAGGCAAGAGAGTGCTTTGGATGTGCTTTATTTGTATTTTCTTCCCTTTGCATTCTGGTTTTTCTGTAACATCCATGAACACTGACATAATATTGACTCGTTTGTTTGCATTACAACTTGAATCTGGTATTTTACTTAATTAGTAGAAAGAAACGTTATGCAGTAAGCCATACAGTAATAAGAATTCTTGACTCTCTAGCTCGTTTTTTGTTTGTTTGTTTACGAACTGAATCTTGTATTACAAAGCTCATTCCATTAGCTCCAAGATATCTCTCCTGAAAGTTGAGGTGTCTTGCTTTGGTTGAGAATTGAGTAGGTATTGGTGTAAAACTCTCTGCGATCGAATTACTCTTTTGACCCCTCTGAGTTGTCCACACTATTGTTTTACAGGACCAAAACCTTCTGAGTTATATGGAAAATATACTTGGAAGATTGATAAGTTTTCACAAATCAACAAACGAGAACTCCGGAGCAATGCATTTGAGGTTGGAGGATACAAATGGTATGATTTAGTACAAAATTTGATTATCTCTGTTGTGCATAATGATCTCCAAGTTGCCACAGTTTTTGTAGTTTTAGTAGCCTTTAGTTCTGTAGCTTCTGTAGTTGTTTTTCTGGAGCTTAATCATTCACTCTTTTCTCCATCCTATCGAATTTCAGACTCTCATACTACCTGAAAGATATTTGTAAAGATGGTGAAAGTAAATATTCTTTTATGTCTTGTGTATATCTTTTGGAAGGCCTTCACTGATAGCAATGCGATTTTCCGAATGTATTGAGTTGTATAAGGGAAAAATATATTTCAGTTACTCTTCAGCTAATAAATTTCTCTGCATAAATAATGAATATGTGCTTAGACATAGTATTCTCCATGGGGATGTGAAGATACTACCGTAGTTGGTTTTTTTAACCTTGATAATGCCCTCATAATAAAATCGCTTCAATCTCCTAAAATAATGATCTGTACTTGGAGTCGATATATATCTAAAGGCCTTTACTAATAAAATTGTAATTTTCCAAGTGTGTTGAGTTGAAGAGGAAATTATGGTGATTGCAGTTAATCTTGAGGTTATTTGATTTTTATATAAATTTGAGGTGATGTGCTGAGATTTTAATTTTCTCCGAGGGAATGTTCAGATATTATTGTGGCTTGTGTTTAACAGTTGATAATGCCCTATCATAAAAATGAAAAATAGCTTTCATTTGATTTTCTGTGATGTATGCACTAGATAAAAGGTTTTTTTTACATTACTTCTTCCTGAAGTTCCATGCATGTTTTTTATGATTAGTAATTACATGCGACGTATAATGTTAATAATTACATGCATCACACATTGTTATTGTTAGTTGTTTACCTTTGAAATTCTCTACTAATGATGAATGTAAACTGTGGTTTATAGGTACATCTTGATTTACCCTCAAGGTTGTGATGTCTGCAATCACCTATCACTGTTTCTTTGTGTTGCGAATCATGACAAGCTTCTTCCAGGTATAATGACATCCTCTGACAGAAGGATATTAAAAAAATTACAGGTCATTTCGCTGGTGAAATTGTAAGGCATTTATCTTCTCTTTAGCAGGGTGGAGTCATTTTGCACAGTTCACAATTGCTGTGGTGAATAAGGATCCTAAAAAGTCCAAATATTCGGGTAGGTAGTCTATTACTGTTTATAAAAAGTAATTATTGTTAGTACAATGCTTCTCTTGATTGGACTAGTAGGATTGATATCTATCAGACTATCAGTACTAAACATGAAATATTCTTTGAAACCAAAGATACATTGCACCGGTTCTGGAAGAAGGAGCATGACTGGGGATGGAAGAAATTTATGGAGCTCTCAAAAGTGATGGATGGATTTATTGATGCTGATACTTTGATAATTAAAGCCCAAGTACAAGTTATAAGGTATTTTTGTTTCCTTTGTCTGCCAGTATGTTGTGGTTTATGTTCTGAGCTGCAACCCAGTTGCAGTGATGATGTACCATGTGTCACATGTAATTGAAATATTAGTTCATTTGATGAATATATACAATATAATATACTAATATAGATATGTTTATTTAATGTTTTCTCTACCCCTCTACCTTAGTTGATTGCTATGTGGCCTTTGTTACTGATATTGGAACTGTTGTTCTGCAGGGAGAGAGCAGATCGGCCATTTCGTTGCCTTGACTGTCAGTATAGGAGGGAACTAGTACGAGTATATTTGTCAAATGTAGAGCAAATTTGTCGGAGATTTGTGGAAGATCGACGGGCAAAATTTGGGAAGCTAATAGAGGAAAAAGCTAAATGGTCTAGGTATCTTGCTTGTTTGCTATTTTGTTTGTGTTTTCCCCCCTCTGCATACTTGTAGTTAAATGTTGGTTTTAAAAGCTGCATGCATAAGGTCTTTGCTTTTCCCTCAGGCAAGTGTTATCTGAATTGTTTGTGCATTATATTTTTGTTGATCATATAGAAGCAATTTAGGTCTTGTCCTCTGAGGAGAGCGTGTTTGAAAGTAGCTGTAAATTAGACTAAGTTTTATTTGGTATTAATGGATCTCAAATAGAAATTGTGGTCTCAGTTGACGAAATCACAACTACCTTTATCTCGGACGAGGAATTACTTTCATTGCTTTAAGGAGAATAATGGTAATGTGGACATATTGCTTGAAATTTCTAGTGAAACATGGGCATACAAGATCAGATAAATTTAACTGTCAAGTTCCAATATGGCCAGGAAAATCTGATTTATTATTATCTGTTCTACATAAGACTAACTAGCTTCCTGAACTGCAAAATAGTTTTCATTAACTAGCTACAATCATTTTTTAAATCCTTTTGGTTTTATTGTTCAAGCATATCATATTGTCTTGATATTAGAACACAATGGACTTCCATGAGCATGATTCGTACATTTTTCTCTCTCTTTTTTTGGCACCAGTTTAACAATTTTACCATCTTTTATTTGCAGCTTCTGCACTTTCTGGCTGGGGATGGACCAGAGTTCCAGACGGTGCATGTCTCGGGAGAGAACAGAGACAATACTTAAAGTAGCAGTGAAACATTTTTTTGTAGAAAAAGAAGTCACGTCTACTCTTGTCATGGATTCACTGTACAGTGGTCTGAAGGCCCTTGAAGGCCAAACTAAGGTGAAGAAGAGCAAGGGGAAATCCGTGGATACAGAAGTATTACCAAATCCTGCTATTGGTATCGAAAATGATACATTCATTTTGGTGGATGACGTTCTTCTCCTGCTTGAAAGGGCTGCTATGGAACCTTTGCCACCAAAGGATGATAAGGGTCCTCAAAATCGTACAAAGGTCAGTAGGCTGTTGCAATTATATGTGATGTCAGAAGTGCTGCTGTTACCAAACTTCAGAGAGATGAGTTTTAAGTGCAAGATCATCTAGGCATCAGCTGCATTTGTGGCAAGTTGCCAGTAATTCCACTAAAATGGAACAAATTACATAGTTGGTATATCATTTTCATGTTGAAATCTAATTGTCAAGACTCAAGACTCAGGATGACATTTTAGGTCTCCGTATCGCACTTTGTTTTAATTTTATGTGTAGATGCATTCTTTCCCTGGTTTGTATTGTATATGCCATCGTATTTACTCCCTTTTATTGTTAATTGATGATGTGATTGGGATTCTCTTATGTCCATTCAGGATGGTGTGACTGGAGAGGAAATCAGCAAAGATTCTATTGAACGTGATGAGAGGAGGCTTACTGAATTGGGCCGTCGGACAATTGAGATATATGTCTTATCCCATATTTACGGGTAGCTTATTTAAGCTTTGGTTGCCAGTAAATTCTTTTATTATCGTAAAGTTATTTAATGTGGGTAACTTTCTCGGACTCTGAATTTGGAATAGTTTGGGCAGTTCCTACTTCCTACATTTTCTGAGTCACTGCAAGAGGTGTGAAATTAGCATTTCTACCGTTAGATAATGAGGGAATATGATTCACGGAGAGACGGCAGTTGAAGATGGGCATGCCTTCCGTTTACCCTTTGGTTTTTGTCAATCATAAACCTGCTGTTTGCTATTTTTTGATCTTGAGGAACTGTCACTTGATTAGTCCAGTATCTCTGTTTTACTTTACTTTTCTTCCTCATTTATTTTTATAAACTTCTAATTTCTAATTGAAATCAGATGGAAACACGTATCTTACTTCTTTTCTGCTTCTAACTGAAATGTTAAACATGCGTTTTAGCATGTTCTTTCTGGATTACGGCTGTGCAGTAATATTACTTTTTTCCTTAGTTCTCTCCTGTTGTTCTACAGCAAAATTGATGGTGCATACCAGGAGGCAGTTGCTTTAAAGAGGCAAGAGGAGCTCATCCGAGAGGAGGAAGCGTCCTGGCATGCTGAGATTGAGCAGAAACCTAGGCGTGGATTAGCAGAAAAGAAATCTAAAAAGAAGCAGGTTGGTGAAAAATGATACTATGAGTGTATAAAATAACACTTTTATGGTAGATATACATATACTTCAGGAAATTTTCCACCTAGAATCAATTGCTTTTGCCTTTTCACATAAGCCTCCCTTGCATATTAATAGGATGTCCCTTCAAATTGTTGAAACAGACTTCCACCGTCCTAGGCTAAATTTCCACATTGTACTTGGTCAAAGGTTTTTGGATATGAATATTGTGCGAATAAATACTGATAGTGGAGATAAAGATTTTCTTTTTTTAAAGTGACGGGCAATGTTAACATGTTTGGGGAACAAAAATAGCTATAAAAAGAAAGGAATGGGTCATCTTAATAAAGTAAGTGGGATTTGAGGTGGGGTTGAGTAATGGAATTCCATTAATTTGAACTGAAGTATGTTATCACAGGTTCTATAGTTTCTTAAATAGCTGTAAGAATTAGTAGTTCTTAGTTGGAAGACCTCAATTGTAGTAAGCTGCAGGTGTAATAGAAAATTGGTAATGTTGACAGATTTATGCTGCACATTTTTTGTTTTTTATGAGAAAACAAGATCATAATGCCTGTCATCTACTCTGTCGGGACTTTGCTATGAATTTTAGGACACTAATCCATTTCTAACGGAAATCTGCCCATAGATGTTAATTGCAGATGTCCCACTCTATTAATCTCTTAAATAGTAACTGAATTTGTTTCTGGGAAATTCGATTTCACCCTTGTCCTGAAATGAAATTGCACCTGGAAATTGTCTCATATGCTTTGTCTCTCACATTCTTTCAGGCCAAACAGAAAAAGAACAACCGGAAAGTAAAAGACAAGGGTAGGGAGGAAAAGTTAGCTAGTATTGTACAAGATAGCATTAAGGGAGATTTTGAAGTCAAAGAACTCTCAGGTGCCGAGTCAGAGATGGTAGTTGAGAAAATTGAGGCTTTGGAGGATGTTTCAGATGCATCTGACTCTGCCGATTGTGAACCTGAAGCACTTCCCGTAGACTCAGAAGACAGAGATACAAGTCCCGTCAATTGGGACACTGATACTTCTGAAGTTCAACCTCCCACAGAAGCCAGTAGCAGTGGTCTTAGTGTTCTCTCAGGTGCCCAGAATGGAACTGAAGGGAGAAGTCCATCTGCAGTCGATGATAGCTCTTCGACCTGCTCCTCTGACTCAATTCCTAGTGTTGGGATAAATGTGCCCCGTGCAGGCAACCATCAGAAGAACCAAAAATATCCAGCTAGGTATCATCACGCTGACCCCTTCCCTTTACTGTGTTTGTGTACATGTGATGTTTTACAGTGAACATGAAAGATTCTCTGTTCTTTTTCCAGAGGGACGAAACATCACAACAAGTCACTTTCTGATAATTGGGCTCATGAAGAAACTAGTCAATCATCAGAATCTGCAAGGGGCGCAGGCCAATGGATTGATGCATCTCGAAATTCAAAGACTGCTCAAACCATGTCTCATGTAGCTGTTGGGTCATCAAAAGTCAATGGTACCGACAGGCGTGTGGATAAGGTGTTTCTCTTACCTGATTAATTTGATATAGATTATTGAATCATGATAGCCCACACTTCTGTGGTGTGATGATATTTTGTACTTGAGATTTTCCTGACTGATGTACATTTCTCTGCTGCACATGGCCTAATTACTTTATTCTCTTCACACATTATTTACCTTGCAATCAATTTCATGAGTCACAGCCTTTTGCATTACGTATTGTACGGACTGTTTGTGATTCAAAGAGTTATCATCTTGTGTAAGAAGGCCCATCTGCGTCTTAGCATATTTGTTGGCTGTTGTGCTAACTAATCCTTCTGCCTTGTCTGCTATAGGAGGAAAGAAGTTTGATGCAAAGGAACTTACCTGCGAAAGGTAGTTCGGAATTATCTCTGAATGGGACAACTTCTGTAATGTCACCGCCCCGAAGCCCAGCCAAAAGCATCCCGTATGTTGATCCAAAATTAGAGTTAAAGGCTAGTGCTGCGACTGATTCCGTTAAATTGAAGAAATCAACTTCCGAGAGTCCTAAACAAGGGGAGAGATCTGCACATGTAGCGAACTCCGTTGAGAATTCTGCTACCTCGAAATTGGATGTTAGTCAGAAATTTTCAACTCCTAAGCCCGCTGGACATCCAGCTAGTGTTGGAAGTGAAAAAGTCTCGGTGCCCTCGATGACGCCTGTTGTATCAAGACCCTTAAGTGCTCCGCTAATTATACCTACAGCACCTAGGCCTGCTGCAGTGTCCACACCCCAGACAGCACCAGCACCTTCACTTGTGCGGTCTGCAAGTGCTACTGGCCGACTTGCCCCTGAACCCAGCGTTTCTACATCACCTGGGAGTTATGTTCCTCCTCAGTCCTATCGCAATGCAATCATTGGTAGTAATGTAACCGGAACTTCATCCGCATATGGTCAAAGTTACTCAATGGTAAATGCATCCAGTTCGTATGCCCAGACACCTAGGCCGTCATTGTATTCAAGAAACAGCAGCTCTGATAGAATGGACACAAATCCAGCACTGCAGATGTTTTCATTTGGAATGCTGAATCAGCATGATGCATTGCAGAATGGATCGCGGTGGATGGACACCCCACAGAATGATAGCAGCAGCAGGAAGTTACCTGCTGCTTCTGATCATGCTACATTGCCATATGAAATGCACAATATGAATTTATACAATCCAGGGCACAGCAGACCGCAGGATCACATGCCGTCTGAATTTCCAGTTGCTACACCATCTGGGCGTCAAAATCATGCATTTGCAGATGAATTCCCCCACCTGGACATCATCAATGATTTGCTTGATGATGAGTCCGTGTATGGAAATACATCCGGATCAAGCATGGGTTATTCGAACATCAGCAATGGCTCTCATAATCTGAATCGGCACTTGACCTTTCCTGGCGATCCTGGAGGCATGTCAAGTGGGTTTGGCCTGTCTGCAGGGTCCTGTAGGTATGAGAGGACCCGAAGTTACCATGATGAAGGACTTCATCATAACTATGGCGGCGCTTTAGGGACCTCCCCTTATGATTCATCTAGGGACATGATACCGCAAGGCAATCCAAGACCATACAACCTCAACGGGCAGATTGACAGCAGCGTGATGCCTCCTAACCAGTGGCAGCAGATGCCGACTTCTGATATGCCCTATATGGGTGTCATGAATGCAGCAGCAGATAATGATGGCTACCCCTATCACCATTTACCGGACTATGCAAACCTTTCAGTTGGCATGAATGGCTACACAATGTTCCGACCTTCCAACGGGCATTAGGCTGCTGAATATGTTGTAACAGCAGCAGCTTGTGTGTGAAACCCGGTGGGTCGGGTACGGTGGTTGTAATAATTTTAAAGGAAGAGGGGAGCATTCATGTTTGATTTGTAGCGAGGGTTGTAAAGAGTGACTCTGTTTGATTTTCCCATTTAAAGTATGATGATTATGAATCTGAAGTTTTCCTAACATTTCAAAGTTGGCGTATTATTTTACGGATGTTGGATTTCTTGTTTTGAGCTTTAGTTTGCGTATTAACCAAGATACTGGAACCTTGATACCAAGAATATATCTCATGATATAATTGGTGAAAACGCGAGTTGTGACCTCACGCTGATAAAATCAAAACATCACATCAGCTATTTAAAATTAAAATATGTAAAAGATCGTAAGTAATGGTTTTTTCTAACAATCAGTATAAGTTACGTAATCGATCATGAATAGTACAAGGCAAGAACACACACTATGTGACCCATTGACTTTGTTGATACTACAACAAACTTGTGCAAAATAACGTTGATTATGTGCTTTGGACTTTGAATTCATTTGCGGTCACGGTAGCCTTTTCATACTTGTAATTGTAATAATGTGTTTGGTTGAGTCTTGCATCCGTTTGTATACAATTAGTGAGGTATATAAACTTAGCATGTCGAAGTTGAAAAAACTAAAGCATTTTTTTACCAACGGAGATCCGCTTTTATATTGGTTTATTCAAAGTCTTAAGACACATGCATCAATTTATATTATGATTAAATAAACATAGTTTTCAACTTAATATACGTGCGATATCAATTATAACAAACTATAAGAGTAAATAAATAAAGCAACTGGAAAATACGATATTATAAAAAAGTAAGCTTTTATAAGTTTACATCTCGCACAAGGGGTGCAATCCTTACAACGAAACAGTTTAAGACTATTATTATTACACTTAATCAACTAAAAAAATACTTAAAGGCGTATTTGGATCTCGATATATCCAATTTTCCCAGCTCCGCCTTTATATATGATTCATAATCAAATATGTAAGGTGTGATGAAGTCATCCTTCGCCAATGTTGCTCGCACCAAATTATTAGGAACACAAATTGGCGAAAGAAAAAATAGCATCTATGGAACTATCAACTATTTACATTGAAAGTATAAGCGCATGAGCTACACCAGAATATGCTTTATTGGTTGCCCAAAGCAATGAAGAAGTTATATAAACAAAAGAATAAACTAATAAACTTTTTTGCCAAGTTATAGTGTAAAGTAACTATATACGAGGAGGATCAGACGGTGGAGCTGGAGGACAGGACCCACCACGCGGCTGCTC
>JAYMSL010004071.1:0-11553 GCA_036897195.1 Plantago coronopus | reverse complement strand
ACTACTATACTACATCACAGAACTGTCAATATCACATCGTCAGGAAGCAAAACAGAAATATCAAGAACATGATTGTTGTGGCATTCAGTTGAAATGCCAACAGAACTCAGCAATTTTAGAGAAAAATGAGTCAGGTAGCACTATTAATCCACTGCTGGACTTAAAATACCACTGCATATCATTGTATCAGCAATGTGGGAATGTGGTTAAACTTTCTGAAGAACATTTAACAACAGCAGGCTACTACTTTGACTTGATGAATAACGTTTTATAGTTCAATAACACTAAGAACGCATTTCTTTCTTTTGCATGAAAGATAATACGAGGTTTTTATTTCCAAACATGAAAACCATACATCGGTACTACAATCAGACAAACAAGATTCAAAGGCCAAGCCTATCAGGGAAAGGGTTAATAACTGCCCCACTGAACCAACACTATCCTAAAAAAACTATGTACAAACTTCCAATCCTGGTTAGGAACATCCTCGAAACATCTCTCAGTTCCTTCCATCCAAAGGCACCAAGCTACACAACCGGGAATAAGATTCCAAAGAATGCATTTCAAAAAAGAAAACAGATTACTTAGGATTTTTCTTGTTTTTTGTTGCTTTTTTCCTGGTGACAGAAGAATGCAGCAAACAATTAGTTTAGAGCGTTTGGTGAATTTCCATGTATATCAGGAAATACCATGTTATACACATAATCAGCACTAAATATCTATGCATTCTTGGGATGATTGCCAACTTTTAAAAAAATGCAGGTGAGGCAGCATAGAGACCTTACACTAGTGGATTGAAGCTCTACTGAGGCTGCGTCTTCATTGTCCTGCAAATTTGATTAAACAATTTACTTTAGCAAGTAATACCGAATGAATCACAATAAATGGTATAGGCTTGTACAACTGGAGTACCTCAATTAATAGATCTTTCCTTGTAATCATGCCAATAACACGAGAAGCACGAGGGACAACAAGTATATGTCTTAATCCTAACTGACGGAATAGATTATATACCTGAATCATCAAAATATATGAAACGTCATGTTGTTTTATTTGCATCACAAAATCAACTTCACAAGACAAACTTCAACGCCATAATTTGACCCAAACCCACTTCAAAACTTTAATAAAAGGGGCATATCTAACAGAGAAAGATTGTCACCTTTGTTAAGGACATATCTTCAGGTACAACATACGGAGAGGGATTTAAAAACGGACCAAGGTCAATGTACATTTCTAAATCATCGGGGGTTAAGTGAATGTCATCAACACACATTCCCTTGCTGGAAACAGGTTTCACAAATTCTGTCATATTATGCCTGTTACATACATGTAACATATTAATTTAGTACAGTAACTAGACACATAGGCAGAAATAGAATAGAAAAGTTTACAGCTTCAGTTACCTTATCGGGAGAGCTCCACCTCTTGAATCTATAGGAAGTGGACTGTGTTGAAAATCAACCTTTGATTGCAAAAGTACAAGCAAATGACTGCACCATACAATAAGTTGAAGTATTAACCAACTTGTTTCATAATTATATGTTCCCGTGACATAGATAGAAAGTAAGATAACTTCAGTATCAACCTTCGCAATATGAGGCCAATGACAAGGGTTTCTCCGGTTCTAGTGTGATCGATGACCTTAATCGACAGTTAGAAAATATATTCAACAGGTCTGATACCTGGACAAACTACAGCGATATAACACTTCAACTTGATACTTACAGGAAAGCCGTTGTGATTGTTACTCCTCAGGATAGAAAGTACATCATCAACCTTCACAACACGGGGAAAATAAACAACCTACAGATGGCATGAAAAGAATTGGTGAATTACACTCTCCTAGGCAATTATAATGAAAAAAGTTGTAAACTGCACCAAAACTTAGTAAAGAATAGTATTAGTACATAAAATGGAAGCAGTGGAGCTTTAGCACCCCCCCCCCCACGCACACACAAAAAGATAAAGCTACAAAACGAGGCCTAAAGCTGCAAATGCCCGAGTTAACACCTTCAAGTATTGAAAAGCTAATCGAAAAGAAATGATACCAACCTTCTGATTTCCACAAGCCTCCTGCGCTGTCATGGTCCGAAGTTGGTATTTTGGTTTCGACTCAAGTAATGGGATGCCCCTTAGACGTGCCTGCTCTTCATACAGCCCTTCATTGAAAGCATCACCGACAGCCTGTGTCCAGTGAGTGGAGCATAGAGATTAATGACTTTGTAACATCTTGGAATGGAAGGTATCCAGATTATGAGCTAATAATTCAGAATGATTACTTTGCTTTCATGATAGAAATATGTGACAGTTTGAAACTGGAAAAAATTATGAGATAGTACTGGCCAAATGTAAGGCAGAATAGAGAAGAATATAATTTAAACATAAATGTAATTCCTCGTTATGCTATAATTGTGTCAAAAAAGTTTCATGTGTCCGCAGTGAGCCAAAAACTCAAGGAGTATATGAAGGGCCATGTTCCATAAGTATCTCGCGTTTATACGATAGTATAGGAGCGAGAGAGATCATACCTTTGATATAAGAAGAACGAGCATGATAAGTGGCAGGAGCTTCAAGTTATTTGTAATCTCTACCATAATCACACAAAGAGAAACAGTCATCCGCATGGAACCTCCAAGGAAAGAAGCAGCCCCTAGGAGAGCATACCTACAGTTTGGAGAATGGACGTACTACATTCAGAACTCAGACGTAACAAACAGGACAATGATAAAATCCAAGTGTATGAATGTGAAATTGGAAGTGTTGACATCCTAATTAGTAATGTAAGAGACTTGGAACCCACATTCGTAGAATATAATACTGATGTACGATTCATAAGGGCCTTGGACTCTCACACCTCAACAATCTAGCTTTTGAGGTTGGGCTCTCTTGAGGTTCTTATATAAAAGTATTAATCAACGACAACCAGAGAACGCTGAATATAACTCTGATATATCGACAAGTTTGATGCTCCGAGACGGTTCTAACTCTTCTGCGTTTCCACTATAAGGAGATCCGAAAGAGCTGGTCCAGAGTGTAAGCAGCAATAACTAAAAGTTATAGCCTTAGTACGAGGAAGGGTCCTGTTGGTCATGCATGGCGTTTTCTCTCATTGTTTAAGAAGTCTTTCAAAGGAAAGCCCACTTCTCTTATTACTGGCTTCCTAAAGCATCCTATGTATATTAATGTGTGTATTAACCTACGGGGGTTAGCAACCTAAAGAGTTGAAACACACCTATTACTATGACCATGAACCTTTTTTCTGGATTCCGATATTTCGAGCATAAAAAACAGTGTTTTGGTTTACTAGATATAACACAAACATCTGAATATTAAATCAAAGACAAACAACATAACATTAATCTAGCTTCACATTTCAAATTATTCTAGTACAACAAAACACATATTCCACAAAGTTCTATAGCATGCTAAATATGATTGTGGCCAAATTCAGCAGTGATGCAGAAAAGCTAATCAATGGGTTAAGAACTTACGTTCCTTCTTCGATATTCAGCTTCTCGTAAAAGTTCACGACAAACATGCCAACAAGTCGACCATATGTTGAGCCAATCATTATGCCAGGAACAAATTGCCCAGCCGGAATAGCAGTACCGAAAGTGACAACTGCCAAGGAGTAGAACATAACCTGAACAAGAAAACAGCACGATGGAATAGTCATGTATGTTTGAACTATGAACTACAAAGTTGCTTTAGTACAATAGTACATATGTACTAATGGCTTACTAAAAGGTTGGGACATAAATAATTAAATAGTGCCAAGCAACTAGCGTGTTATAGAGTTGAAATTGTTTCAATTCAAAATTTCTTGAAAATACATTACTAACAGATTGTCTCTTCAAACTAGTGAACGGTAATGTGCAGAGAATATTTAAGCCCATAGATAAACATGCATCTTCATTATTTCATACTTCCTCCGTCCCGTCCGAAGCTTCATTTGACTTTCCGGTCAACAAAATACAAAATAAGGTAGTAGCAGTATTTCCGAATAAAGTTTTGCTAGTGGATTTGAAAAGTAGATATCTTTATAGATAGTGGGTTTGAAGACTTCACGGTGTAGATCATACTTTTGTGTATATTATTTGTCATTAGATCAATCATCAATGTACAAAAATGTGAATGGGGGGGGGGAGCAAATATTTGATACCAACAGTCTGTCACAGTGATCGATAGAATGGATCAATTCCGCAACCACAGGGTGAATTGTTTAAGGAGTACAGTGTAAGAAGATAATTGCCGAACAAGGACAGAGGGCAGTGGTTATTAGTTCTGAATTCTGAGGAGATGGGATTATGGGATGTCCAGTACTCGAGTATCTGATAAGCTTTCGGGAAAGGAAAGGAATTATCTATCCCACTGTTATGAAAGAACTATGAAAAGCACCTAACCATAATTTAATACCTAGTCCACCCCAGAACATTTTCTCCCTTATTTTACAACATCTTAATTTTATTTTTCTTTGATATTTTTCAAATAGAAAACCAAATCAGGACCCAGTAGAAGCAGTCCTCTATGTCAGCCAAATCAAATAAAGACGATAGACAATACCAAAAATGTAAGTAGACTCGGTGCGCTAAATTCATGAATGGTCTTTGCACTGAATAAATTCCTGATGGCATCATCCTGTGTACATTTGTGAAAGCATTAGGTTAGATTTCAACATGACCAAATTAGGGAAAGAAAGATATGTTGAATCTCAGCTGACCTGGGTGTTGAAGAATATTGTCGCAAGATCATTGTACTCCTTGTCTCTACCACAATAGAACTGCATTGGATAACACGGTAAGCTTGTGTAGCTTTACATAATAGCTTTATAGCAGCAAGAGAATGAATATATGAATTCCATGAATGACAGAACAAACAGCCTTTAGTTCCGAGAGGCAACATTAAATTAGAAGTTCCAATCCAAACAATAAACAAGGTTCCATTTCTCTGGTTCTATCATGCGGACAGTTACTAGTTAAAATCTAGCTTAACAAATTATGGTAGGAAGGGCTACAGGAGTTGAACATGAGGAGTTTTAGACAAGAGATCATACATTAACATAGTTCCCGTACATCCCTGGTGGCCTCGGACAATCAATTTCAGAATTGATATCTGCTTCCGGGCAAGGGGTGCATTTTCTGAAAAGTGGTAATCCGAATGAAATAATTGAGGTTATCAAGGAGACAACACAGACTTCAATAACCTGCAATATTAAATGCTGAGATTATTATCTACTAGAAACTTGAAGTAGGCATGTTTGATATGGAAATAACATACCTTGACGCGCTTCCCTTTCTTGTGCAGGTAATTACGACGCCAGTGAGTTATGTAAAGAGTCAGCTGGTTAAACAGTGCTCCTGCAGGAGTGCAGGGAGTAAAGAATATCATGACAGTTACGTTGAAGTAGAATATATCACAGATGTATCTTGATAATGTTGATTCTCATACCAAGAAGGCCTCCAATAACACCGATCACCGCCATTGGTAACAATTCCTGAAACGAGTAATCCTCTTGACCACTGAAACAAATTGGTCATATGCTTACAATAATTTCACGGGAAAGGGGAGAAAACCTGACAACATATGTTAACACAATCTGAAAAATATGAATTAAGTGAAGGTTCAGATTGTCACCCTGAGACATCCCATATGATGAAACCTCCGGAGCCAAAATGCCCACAGTTCCCACTCTTGCACCATCCCATTGCTGTACGTACAACAACAGCCACGATGGCAGATGTAAAGAAGACACGCCACATAAGTTGACTCCTCCACCTTTTAAGAAAATAATTGTAAGTTCAAATTCTTCTACTGATTCAAATTAATCTAAACCACCAACTACCCACGACAATGATAGAAAGAAAGAGAAAAATCACGCATCTGTAAGATTTTCTTAGTTTTCCTTCTATACAGTAATTAACTCTCTTGATCAATACATTGTGCTGAGGTATAAAATTTATAATGCCGGTTTGAGTAAATGGCTATTCTCTGTTGGGTCTCTTGATTTCACTAAATCCCATTACCTCCATATCTTTATTTATAATTTTAGACAATGGTGACTTACAATTATTAGTTATTACTTTGCTCTTTCAAGTTTCAAGAGAAACTATTAATGCAATTCATTTAATGAACATGCACATGACGAAACCACCAAATTAGCATTCTTAAATTTAAGTATTTAACACGAATGTCTTTGTTCAATGATCTCTTCTAACGTTAAGAAACATATAACAAAGATGTAAGCCTCTACCAAATCCGTACAGGGACGTGATTGCTTAGATGTTCAACACTTCATCCTACACGGTGGAGTTGATTGACAGTGATCCTACCACCTTCACTTCCAATTTCATTGCAATATTAAAGTTGTCTACAAATTTTCCAGCTCCACGTCCTACCAGTATTCTACGATTGGGGTCACCATTCTTCCTCTAAATTAGTTTTAAAAACTAGGTACCTAAATTGACTACTATTGATATACCCCTTACCCATCAAATATGACAACATGAAGTTATGAGACCAGTCACCAGTGTAAAATTGCAGTACAAATGTTCTTTCCACATCTACTTGGATAAAGAACTTTTGGTTTTGAAGATATATCAAACTAGTTTGGATAAATCACGACTACGCCATTAGTTGGTCTACATAGAACGGAAACAGTTTAAGACAACATTTTCTCTCAATATTAGTACATTCCTCTTGAATAGATAAATGTGTTTTAACTTGTATAACCAAATTGATTTCTCAACTTTGAAACCTGCACCAACTAAACTGGTTGCTGGCATGCAAATTAGTGACGATAAAATGGAAGGAAAACCCCCTTCATGTAACAAAAGTGCCTTGGGATGACATTACTGGCTTAGCTACTTAAGTATACACAATTAACATCAGTGCCATCAAGCAGAAGGAAAAAAGATTACCATGATGTTACTTCTTCTAACGCAAACAATACACCACCAACTGGAGCTCTAAAAGCCGCAGCCACGCCTGCTGCACATCCACAGGTTACCTTGTTCAAAACATTAGACCAGTAAAGAGAATGACCAGAACTTCAAGGCCTAAAAGTTATAATCTCTATTTTGGACTCACAATAATGGCCATGCAGGAAGTGAAGAATAATGTATAACATCAATAATGCATCCATAGTGTCTCTACGTGGAATAAACTTTCATTTAACAAGTACACACACCCCTTTCCCTCCCTCAAACAAAGACGAGCAATAACCAATACACTGCGTCACTGCCCCCATCATGATTAAGATGCCACACACCAACACCATGACTCGAAATAAAAACTAAAACCCCCCAATAAAATGCCAGCGAAAGTATTTATATGTGAAACTACTTTGCTATGACTCTTTTATCAGAAGAGCCCAAGGACTTTGCTGTCACAGGTATACAAGTTAAAAGGTAAACATGACCAGTCATTTTACTGACATTACTGTACTGAAATGAATTACAGGGAAGAACGTTCCCCAGAGACTATTGATATGAAAACAGCAATTGCTCCTACATTAATTTCCAAATCCTGGTTCAGTTACAAAAGATTGGTAGAGCAGTCATCTCACGCATAACAGCATATATATGCTACATTACTTGAGTTATGTTATTGCATCTAGAAACCAAGAGCATCATACCAGCCAAATGGTTCTATTTTAGCACTCAGTATCACAAACATAAAGTCATAAACTAAATGGAATGACTGTTCATCATAAGAACGTAGATCAAACAAAGAAAGTGAAATGTAAAAGCATGTACATAATTCAACATAATAGAGTTCTGGAACTGATTTCCAGTTATCTGCAAATAACTTACAAGATCACGGCGATCTCTTTCACTTGTGAAAACTTGCAGCCATCTTGAATTCAAGTGATATTTAGTGGATCCACCCTAAAGTAAAAGGACAGATTTAGTCAGTTTACTATAACTTAGTGGCAAGGAGACTGAGAGAGAGTCAGTTTACTATAAGTTAGTGGCAAGAAGACTGAGAGAGAGTATAACAGCATTATTTCACAACCAGACAATATGAAAGATGCCATCACTAAGCTAATTAAAGTTCAGAGAAGTTGTTCGATGAATTGTAAGCAATATTAACATATGGCAGACAACTGTTTGACCAGAACATATCAGAAAACTGAAATGGATTGGCTAGGAAACCTATTTGTTGCAACTTAAAAAGTAATATACATATTCCATAGCAATTTATAATTGAAGTATCAATCTACACCCTCACCTGTCCTAGCAATGAAGCAATACAAGCACCAGTGTGTACAAGAGGACCTTCTTTGCCGAGAGCCAAGCCACCTCCCACAGATCCTATGCTACCAAAGATCTATAAAGAATAAGTAGTCAAATACTGGTTCATTCCTTCAAAAATAAAAAAAACAAACAAACAAACAAACAGTAGGGAGAGAGTGAAGAAGAATATTCACAGACCTTCCCTATTAAAGTTCTAAACAAAAGAATCCCATATGTATCAATTCCTGCACAATTAGTAGCCATACACATCAGCTCAAGGGCAAGGCATCAAATCCCCTGTAATCTAGGAAATATTTACAATTGATTTAATACCATTTAAATAACCCTTGATTTCCGGAATTCCTGATCCTGCAGCTGCTGGTGCAAAATGTGTGACGATATATACAGAGGATAACACTAATGCCAAGTTGATCAGCACATACACCAAAAATCCGGCAAAGTAGGATGTCTGGATTATTTTGAATGTCAATGAGTACTTCCATCCAGCAAAATTCTCGACCGAAAGATTGATGAAAACAGCAGCTAATCCAGTCCCTGAGTGAAGGCGTCAAGGCAGTCAATAATCTAACCCTTCCATTTTTGTGAAAGGACAAGCTAAGATTGGAATCAATAAAACTAAATACATGGGAA
Source organism: Plantago coronopus (assembly GCA_036897195.1). Lineage (NCBI taxonomy): Eukaryota > Viridiplantae > Streptophyta > Magnoliopsida > Lamiales > Plantaginaceae > Plantago > Plantago coronopus. The sequence continues at coordinate 2,665 of JAYMSL010004071.1, read as the reverse complement.
AGAATACCGCATCCAACGTCCCAAACATAGACTATTAAATAATAATCTCACACCAAACGCAAGATGTCCCATTCACCATTTTATTTCTCAGAATAGGCATAAAAAGAAGTAGACACGTCTTTGTTAAATCATCTTGTTGAACAAGATATTCTTATGTACCAAAACTCCTCTTTATCAACATCTTAAAACGTTGTTCAGTTACATGATGGTCTTGCATTACTTTATTCTTCTCTCTCAAAGTTTTTACCCATTTCCTGCTTGTAAGGGGAAATAAAGTTGCAAGGTTTAGGTAGGATTATGAACAATAGTGTTCTTTGAAAGTGAGCCTGAATTGAGTTTCCACACTTAGATGAGCAACAGCCAACTATCTTGAGCAACGGATACTTTCTACTATAGCTCCAGTGCTTGCATGTGAGTCTTCTTCTAATATAGATGGTCAACAGGAGTCCAAATACTCATTAAGGTGTATACTTCAGCTGTCTATAGAACTGTAAGCAACCATGTTGATTACCTTGAAGTTAAATCCAAAAGTAAATATAGGAAGATGATGATCAAGGTAATACATGCAGAACTAAGTGCAAAAATTACTAAACCATCTACTAATTATAATTGCAGCAACAGCTCCACTCTGATATTCTTGACCTCACAGAGTTCATATTAAGTACTTCAGGCAAGCATAAAAGTATTCCAAAATATGCCTGATCCGATCCATGGTTAACCAAATAGCAAGTTGAGAAACTTACCGATGCCAATAAGTAGAGCAAAGAACCATTTCACCACCACACAATACCACATATATATCTTCCCCCTTGTTGCCTGCAAATCAAATACAACTTCAACCACACCGGAAAAATAAAAAACAGCACAATACCAAATTATATAGGCTGCATTGAAGTCGAACATATCTTCATAAGAACCATATAATTCATAATCCACTCCACCAAAATTCCTGAACAATTGCACAACACAGCTACCGAAAATAACAGAAATGACAAACTAACTAATAAATTACTGTTCAACGCTAACCATACCTACAACCTACTAATAACCAAAACGAAATAAATAAATAAAACATAACCAGCTAAATCAGTGATCAGCTAATAAATCACCTGCTCCTGCCTATACTAGAGATTCTCGATTACTTCATAATCAAGACTAATTAATAAAATTCCTGTACAATTGCAGTATAGCACCACACCGCTACCGAAAACAACAGAAATTACTAGCTAACTAATGAATTACTGTTCAATGCTAAGCATAACTAGTTACCTACAACCTACTAACAAATCAAAACAAAATAAAATAAAAAACCAAACAACCAGCTGAATCAGTGATCAGCTAATCAATCACCTGCTCCTGCCTATACGATAGATTCTCGATGACTTCATAATCAAGGCTTTCAGGAAGGCCGTTATCAGTCCTCAAAAATCCACCGCTCTCATCGGTGGCGACACCGTCCTCCTCCGCGTCGGAGTTAGGTACCCTAGACCACATCAACTTGGCTGACTCCACGCCATTCTGTACGTAATCTGACAGCATCTTCCTCTCTCTACATACAAACTTGCTTTGGTGATGGTGATCTAGCTTAAATCTCAGTGAGAGAATGTACAATTGAAAATCGAAATGAAAGTTGATCTGGAAATGGAAAAGGTAAAATTGCGAATAATAATATAAGAGAATCGAATATTGGGACGCCTAATCTGAGAATGAGATGATGCTTATTATAATTGCTTAGTGTTTAAGAAGGTAAAGGAGAAAGAAAGGGACAGTTGAATGTTTCACTCTGAAACTCGCAATTCAGTTTTGACGGGTTTATCCCGGTTTTGTATCGGAGAAGGAAAATATAATTTTTTAGAAATATATCATACTGGTAACAAGAGTCACAAGACCGATTGAAGGTTTAGGCGTTACCTATTTACGACAATGATTTTTTTTTAAAGCTGCAATGATGTTGTGAATTATTACTACTTTTAGCTATCACGGAGATTACGAAGTCTGATAATTCTCCGCTAACGACTTCCTATATGGTTGGAATTTATTCGAGGTTAAAGAGAGACTGTGCTATTTTTATGCTCGACTCTGATTTGGAATCACACAGATTCCTCTGTATCACTTACATAGATCTAATGAATGACTGAGATTCCGCTATTTTCATGGATTTTTGTTAAGAATAGTAGAGATTCTATTGTACAATATATATCATTTACGTAGATCTCAGTTGAATACAAAAAAAATTGTTGGGGATTAACAGAGCTTTGGTGGACAAATTACGCAACTATAGCATCTAAGTAATAACTAATGATTTCCTAATTCGTTACTCGCTACCTTCAAATTACAACCCATCATATGTTGAATGTGTAAGTTATGTAAAACATAATGATATTACCAACATGAAATAATATTATATTAATTTAATCGTAATTTATTACTATCTGAATAAGTAGTTACTTGAGTCTCCTGGTCCAATTTCAAGCCCTTGTTTTTAAATGCAAATGTGTAGAGTACTCCCTTTCTCTATACAATGAATTTCCTTACTGGACAAATAAAAAGAATGAAATCAATTGCATAACTAGTCTGCTGTGCAGTACTATGTTGAATGTCGAATCTGATTGCTATCAGAAGTGGTCTTGTTACGATGTAATTATGTGCATGATTGTACAGCTTG
>JAYMSL010004070.1:0-11556 GCA_036897195.1 Plantago coronopus | reverse complement strand
CACTTAAAAGAACTGCATGGGGTAGATTGTCCCTCATGCAAATGTCATTGGTGTGATGTCATCACTTTGTTCTATTCCCAACTGAATCAGTAAATGGGGGAGTAGGACAAGCTCTTAGAGATAGAATCGTAGAAACGAAGCAAGAGACGAAGAAGATACACGTATAGTACATGCACTGATGTTAAAATAGGTAAAGGAAAGAGAAGAGACGAAGAAGAAACACGTATCAGTGAGAAAAAGTAAAGCAAACATATGAACAAGCAGGTATAGCACATGCACTAGTGTGAAAATAGGGAAGGGAAGAGAAAAGACGAAGAAGAAACACGTATATCTGGTAGAAAAAGTGAAGCAAACATATGAACAAGCAGGTATAGCACATGCACTGGTGTGAAAATAGGTGAAGGAAAGAGAAGAGACGAAGAACAAACACGTATCAGTGAGAAAAAGTAAAGCAAACATATGAACAAGCAGGTATCACACATGCACTGGTGTGTAAAGAAAGGAAGGAAAGAGACGAAGAAGAAACATGTATAGCACATGCACCCGGTGTGAAAAGTGACAGAAAAGAAACACGTATAATACATGCACTGATGTGAAAAGAAATAATCAAAGAGACAAATAAGAAACACGTATATCAGTGAGAACAAATGAAGCACACAGACGAAGAAACACGTATAACACATGCACTGCTGTGAAAGTAAATGAATGAAAGAGACGAAGAAGAGACATGTATTATGTATAACACATACACACGGTGTTAAAAGAGACGGAAAAGAAACACGTATAACACATGCACTGATGTGAAAAGAAATGGAGCAAAGAGACGAAGAAGAAACAGGTATAACACATGCACTGGTGTGAAATCAAACAAACAGGTGGAGAAGAAACACGTATATAACATGCACTGATGTAAAAAGTTATCAAAGTATATATGAGCTAGTTTGTGGTTCATATACCTAAATGTAGTTTAGCTTTAGTTGAAGCATTGATACTAGTTAGGTTTGGAGAAGGTTAGAGGATGAAACCTAAGATGCAACTTAGACTAAAAGCATGATAACACACACAATGAGCAATGGGGGCTAGTGAAGTAGGAAAGGATGAGCAATGGAACACATTATGGATTTAACTTGCATACATAGTAGTTATGTGGATGACTTCGTGTCGATGACTAAAACGATCGCTTATCAGTTATCAAGTTTTACAGTTGATATGATGTGTTAAGGTTAAATAAAGTTCGATAATGCAATATCGTTCAAAACAAAAACAAGACGATATTGAAGAAGGTTTAACATTTTATTAGCTATCGAGTGTCAACGATTTGCTTACTCTATCAATATAGACTATAGAGCACTAAATGGCATAGTATATGCTAAGGAGTAATGACCACGTAAGCTTGGTTAAACAACGTGAAATATTTAATTACCGGAAAACGAAATTATTTCCCGACTTTCTTTCTGTTAAATGTACAAACTTATAACCATACGTTATTATTCAAGTTAAGATACATCTCATGACGTAACATTAGAACCGGATATAGCTTGACGTCATACGCTTTATGTCCATACGACTCTCGTTATTACGCCGTCTAAAAGAGAACTGTAATTCACGTGATAAGCCAGCGTAAACGTATACGACTTATATAATATCAAAGAAGATCGTCTAACTCGTTTGACTAAACTTCGACTCTACTATATCCCGACTTTAATCACTCTTTATACACGAAAAGAATAATCATAATATTATACTTAAATATAATATTAGCAAAATTAAAATAATTTCCATAAACTAATATCCATAAAATTCTATAACTCAACTTATCTTGGGTACCGTTCGAATTAAATACAGTACCTAAACTGGCAAATCCACATTAAAGTGAATAAAAAAAAAAAAATACATTAAAGCGAATGAATTTTATATTTCGAATAATATAAAAGGAAATCAGAAGATTCTCTAAACCGCGGTTAAAAAAGTAACCATGGTCAAGCTAACCATAGTTAATTTCCCAACTCTAGTTAGGGTTGAACCAAGTTCAAAAGATTGAAATCTTCTTCCACAATCACACTGCACCATTGTTTTTCAATTTACAGAAAAAATTTTGGGCAAATCAGAGTTCTCTTTCTCTTAGGGGGGTTTTGACTAAAAACTCTCTTTCAATTCAATTTGGTGGGAAATCTCAAGCATTCAAATTCTCCATTTCTCTGGTAATTTGCTATTTTACTCTCCGAATTTATTTACTGGAATTTGTTCAGCTTTTGATTTAGGGTTCGGGTACTAATTTGTTGTAGGGGTTGTGTTCATTGTGCCGAATGTGAATTTTTGTGTGTGTATGTTCAGCTCAGATCGGTGGGATTTGTATGTTTTGTGAATTGGGCGGCTTTTGTGCTCTTTCGGTTGCTTAATTGTTGAATTTCGTTTAGTTTGTCGAATTTCGTTTCGTTTGTCGGAATTTAGCTGATTGTTTGATGGAGTGTTCGTGAAATCAAGTGTCTGATCTGTTTCGGTGTGCTTTTTGTTGCTTGTAAGCTTGTCTCTGTCTGTTCATGTAGGTTTGATTTTTTAGTTACGGTTCGTGCATGTAATTTTGTATGTAATGCAGCAGTAAAATTGAAATCTCAGAACATTTTTTCGATGTGCAAAGTTGCTTGTGTGGAATGGTTCATAGTTATCTAGGTCTTTAAGCAATTGAGCTGATTGATTATTGCGCAAAAATGTCGATTCTGGAATTGACGCGTGTAGAGTTTGGATTGTATCTCTAATTATTGTGCGCAGAAGAGAATTATTGTCGCCGTAGCAAATTATGTCGTGTGGTCGTGAATTTGATTTTTGGCATTTTTCAGAAGCTGAGATTTTCTTGGGGATTGAGGGGTTGCGCAGGTGGAATACGTGCGTCTTTGTTTAGTCTTTTAGATTTTTTATGTCGTTTCGTGTTTGTTGGTTATTGGGTTGGTGCCGAGTGCATTTTCATCTCTTATTTGATGAAGCTCCGTGGATGCCTTTTTGCTGATATCATGATATTCTGATGAGAAGAGATTTGCATGTGGCGTGATTTTGCATATTACTCTGTTGTCATTGTCGGCAGTTGTTTGTGGGTGACGCTTTCCGACAAATTTGATTTCTATATATGTTCCAGTTTTATTTGGACACGAATAAACTGGAATGATTTCAAGATTATTAGGAAGAAGATATTGAGGGATTGGTAGGAATCATCTCTTAGCTTACTCTGGTTATAATTTAGAATGAGTCTTGATAATTAGTGTTGGCTCTATCATCCAACCTGGAATGTTACTTGTTTCTTCAAACATGTATTAAGTTGATCTTAATCTTTCCATGACATCCTTTCTATCCTTTTCCGTGATTCAGGGGCTTGATGTTTTTAGATCTAAGAGGAAGTCTGTCGTGGAGAAATCGTTAGCATCTGTCCACGCCATAGATTTAATGTCGCAGTTTGAGTAGAACCACTGACAGGGGAGGCATATCATTCGAAGAGCATGGAGTGCAACAAAGATGAAGCACTCAGGGCGAAAACCATTGCAGAGGAGAAGTTAGAGAAAAAAGACTACGCTGGTGCGAAAAAATTTGCCCAGAAAGCTCAATCTCTATATAAGGATTTGGATGGAATATCCCATTTGTTGACTACAGTCGACATCTATCTTTGTGCCGAGAATAAGATCAGTGGGGAAGTAGACTGGTATGGGGTGCTTGGTGTGAACCCATCAGACGATGATGCAACTGTAAAAAAGAATTACCGGAAGTTGGCTCTGATGCTCCATCCTGATAAAAATAAATCTGTTGGTGCTGATGGTGCGTTTAAGATTATTTCACAAGCATGGGGCATACTATCAGACAGTTCTAAGAGATTGGCTTATAATGTAAAACGGGGCACCAGTGTATTCCAGCAGAAAGCTTCAATGCATTCTACGGGTCAGCAGCAAACATCTTTCCAACCAAATGGAACTCACAATCCTGTGAACCGATCAGCATCGTTTTACAACTTCGCGAACAAAACAACATCAATTCCGAAGCCGCAGAATAACTTTCCCAAGGTTCGAAAGACGCCAAAACCAACTCCAGCCCCCCAAAGGCGAGATACTTTCTGGACAATCTGCCACAGATGCAAGATCCACTATGAGTTTGTTAAGGCCTATCTTAACAGTACCCTACTTTGTCCTAACTGCAAGAAGGCTTTCATTGCTACGGAGACGGGTCCACCGTTCGAAACTGCTGATTCAGCAGGCCGGGGTCAACAGGATCATGCACCTATGCGAAACTCTGATGTTCCAGGAAAGAATGTACCGATTGCACCAAAGCAGGCACCAGGCCAAGCAGGTTCTAGTTCAGCTAGAGATATTAGATACACCAAGGTTCCAGTTTCCGGAAAAAGTAGTGTTGCTAGCACAGATCCTTCTGTAGCGATAAAAGCAGCGAATGTTGTTCAAGAGGCACAAAACAAATTGAAAAGAGCATATGCTGAATCTCATGGCTCTGCCTCTGTGTCATGGGAAGATTATATGAAAAAGAGAAAAGCAGAGGATGAGAGTTCCCGTTTCAAGATGAACTATAATGTGAATCAGTCAAACGGAGTACCTGGAACTACAAGTGGTTATCATTATCCAAGTAGTATTAGAGATTTCACACCCAATGCAATTCGAAATTTGCAGTTACTAAAGGCTCGAAAGGACATTCAGAGCAGGATAGACATTTGGTTGTCGGCAAGAACAGGTAAGACAGCTGGTAAAGAGACGGACTCAACCAACAGGAGCAAGAAACAAAAGATCTCCAACACCACAGATACTGCAACACATGACTCAAATGGGAAAAGTGATGTGCCCACCAAAAAAACAAATCATGCTGAAAATGGCCCCAGTAGTGATCCTGCTGATAACGTGAGTACAGGGGACTTGGAAGCTGCATCAATGACCGTTCCAGATCCTGATTTTCATGATTTTGACAATGATAGAGATGAAAACTCTTTTGGAGATCAGGAGGTTTGGGCTGCTTATGATGATGATGATGGCATGCCGCGTTTCTATGCTCTGATTAGCAAGGTGATATCTAGGAAGCCATTCAAGTTGAAAATTAGCTGGCTTAACTCGAGGAGCAACAGTGAGTTCAGTACTTTGGACTGGGTGGCCAAGGGTTTCTATAAAACATGTGGTGAATTCAGGGTGAGCAAATATGAAACTTGCACGAATATAAACTCTTTTTCTCAGAAAGTCAAGTGGTCAAAAGGTTCGCGTGGTAGTTTTCTTATATTGCCGCAAAAAGACAATGTTTGGGCACTCTACAAGAATTGGTCTTCTGATTGGGATGAGCATACCCCTGATGATGTTATACACAAGTATGACATGGTGATAGTATTGGACGAGTACACTGAAGAACAGGGTATATCTGTCGCCCCCCTTGTGAAGGTGGCAGGTTTCAAAACCGTGTTTCGTCCGAATCTTGATTCACAGGTCGTTAAGAGGATACCGAAGGAAGAGATGTTTCGGTTTTCTCACCGGGTCCCTTCCCATGTGCTTACTGGGGAAGAAGCCGAAACTGCTCCAAAAGGATGCCTGGAGCTGGATCCAGCAGCTACTCCATTGGAACTTCTTCAGGTGATCGCAGAAGCTAAGGAAGAGAATGGTAATGAAGAAGAGTTGAAGGATGTTCCTAGTAGCAGTCCAGAGGAGAACGTTGACGAGACAGTTGTTCCTAGTAGCAGTGCAGATGAGAATGTCGATGAGACATTTGTTCCTAGTAGCAGTGCAGATGAGGAGGATCCTGATGAGACAGAATGACCCAGGTTAAACATATTGCAAAAGTACTTAGAGGCCAGGTGAACTCCATAGTTGGATGCTGAAGTTTAAAGTAGATGCCGCAGGTTTCTGAAGAGCACACATTTTTCTTGATTTCAATTGCACAGGTGCTGTTATTTACATATTGGGATTTTGATGCTCTGGTTGAATCAGGGCAAAAAGCTATATATCTCTTCCTTTTTTTCTCTTCGGCTTGAGTTGCGTAAGACTCCACTGCTTACCGGATATCATATCCACTCAAGTCAGACCCCAGTTTTAACTGTTTACTGAATACAGCTAGGAACCGGTTCTGTTTTCTTTTCCCGATCGGAAAACAGAAGCAATGACTGCCGGTGAAGATGATTTATAATAGAGACATGTACATTTAATTTGCTTTTGAACAAAGGGGGTTGTTTTGTTTACAGAACTAGAACTAGTTGTTAATTAAAGCTTATATTCATGTTCTGGAAAACTGATATAGATTTTTATGTTATTGCTGCAATGAAATTCATTTGCCAGTTGCTTGAGTTTCTCTCATGATATTATATCTTCATCTCAACTTTGTTTTGCTGTTGGATTTGGTGATTTGTATCAGCACCCATGTTAGTTTTCTCATGTTTTTTCATTCCGTAGATGGAGACTCTCACACTTCAACGGTTTGACTTGGTTCACGTAATTTGTATACAGTTGCATTTGAATCAGTAGCATTTAGTCAGTCATCTTATGCACTCGAAAGGTAGCGGAGTGGGCAGTTTAACTTGGTTCATGTGATTTGTATACAATTACATCATTAGAGTATAGTCAGTGTGCTACTTTGCGCATTTCTGAAAGTTCCTAATGCCATTAAAAAGAACGAATCGTTCCTTAGATGTCTGATCATGTTTTCAAGTCCCTTCGGAATTCGAATATGATTGAAACAAATTGAGGATTTCCCTTTGAGTTTCTGTACCAAATTAGATGAGTGTGTTAAACACTTTCGTAGGAGAAGTATAATTATCCTGAAAATCGTGCATTTCACTCAATCGAATTTCGAAGAAAAATATATATTATTTCAAAAATATGACCCAAGATTGGATTATATGGTATACCACTTCCCAAAGTCTCTATCATGTCACTAGTAAACAACATTGACAAGACCTGTCTAAAAAGTCTAAAGGTTACAATTTTACAGCTTACAAACAGTCTACAGATATAAAACACTTAAAATCACTTATGTATAATGAATGCTGACCCCCCTAACTTCTGTACAGAGCTTCCCTTCCTTTGTTTCCCCCGAAAACATAGTTACGAGCTACACAGCGCCTTAGGCCAGTACGAGCTCTTCTTCTCCCACCCGCTGCCGTTCCTGGAAGTCGTCAGGCAACCTTCCTTCACCGTGAGGAAGGAGTATACGCTTTATCTCCTCTCCGTTAAGGGTTTCATGCTCGAGAAGTGCATTTGCTAGAGTATGCAGTGCCCTCTCGTGCTGCAACGAATATGCAGAAAGATAATTTTAATGATCCATCTATTACTCTGAACAATCTAGTGGCAATTAAATAGTTTTGGAATTAAATGTACTAGTATAACAGTACAAAATAACTTGTCACGTTAGCAAGAAGTGACAAGGTCGAAAAGGCTTCTAACAACTTGATTTTCGACATTCTTGGTTTTCCGATTTAAATTTGACAAGTTAAGAAGGAAGTTTAGATTATGCATATAATCCTGAATTGTTTGAAGTTACCTTTCTCAGCAGTGCTTTTACACGGCTATATGCATCCCGTAGCAACTTAACCACCTGCAGAACCAACAAATCCATTTTTCAAGATTAGGAGCCCGAAATATACAGAGTAATCGAAGCAGATCACGAGAATTAAGAAGCATACTTCAGCATCAATACGAGATTGCATCTCCGAACCAGGCTTTTCTCTGATATTGACAGGTCCGATTGCATCACTCATCCCACAGCTCGAAACCTAGTAAGACAGAATACGAAAAGCATCAGAACTACAAATCTGATGTTTTCAACTTAGATCATGAATTTGGTAAGGCATACCATATACTGAGCAAGCTCAGTTGCTGTGCTAAGATCACTACTTGCTCCAGTAGTAACGTGATCCTCGCCAAAGATAAGCTCTTCTGCTACTCTTCCTCCCATACAAACGTCAAGACGAGCCAATAATTGCTTCTTGCTGATTGAAGTGTCATCACCAGAAGGAAGCTGGGTAACCATGCCAAGTGCTGATCCTCGGGGCATAATTGTAGCCTTGTGAACTGGATGTGCTCCTTCAGTGTTCAAGGCAACAATCGCGTGGCCACTCTCATGATATGCAGTGAGCTAAAAACCAAGATGTATCAAAACATTGTTCGCATAAACAAAATAATCTAGACACTTCTTTCTGATAGCAACGCGGAAGAAGCCAATCATGTTTCGACTTCAAGAAGATAAAGAAAATATTGTCTCTCGTAAGAAATTATTTTCTGTGGGCAGAATAACATGCACAATGCTTACTTCTCGAACAATAATTCAGAATTCAGATCCCATAAGATGTCTGATAAAGGCACTTTAGTTATAAACAATACCCCTATTTAAAATGTCTAATAAAAATTCAAAGACCAGAATTTGGGAAAGACAAATACAGAAGTGGGCCTAAGGAGAATCCATAAGAACAGATTAACAACAAAAAATGTCAAACCTTCTTAGAGTCTTCCGACAGAAACATTGTTTTTCTTTCAGTTCCCATTATTATTCTGTCTTTGGCAAACTCTAGTTGTGCTGAATTCAATTTCTCAGCACCTTCGACGGCAGCTTTAATGGCAGCTATATTCACCAAGTTTGCAATATCTGTTTCGAAAATGAGAATTAGCAATATACGGAGTGCAGCTTAGTCCAGCTAACTGAAAAACTATCACCCCTCATATTTTTATGTTCTTGTTGAATGAAAAAGGATAAGGCAAAGCTTTAACATCTTGCAAATCCTTTCCTTATGAGTAACACCATGCAGATCCTTTCGATCAAATTTGCTCTCTAACAATCAAGCAGTGGAAGTTCATTAAGATGGATTACATTTTTCTAGACACTCTAATCCAAAGTCAAACATGACATGATTATAGAAGGAGAAGCATACCCGCCCCATTGAATCCAGGAGTACCACGAGCAATTGCCTTTATATCAACATCATCTGCCAAAGGTTTGTCTGCAAGGTATAGCTCCAAGATATCTTGTCGGCCCCGTACATCTGGGTTAGGTACGACGATCTGGAAATGGCTCTCAGTAACTTAGCTTCTCAGAAAATGAAAACTGAGTAAAAGAATTCACGATATATAGCTATTTTTATTGAAAGTACAAAAGAAGTTGTACATTTTACAACATACAAAAGTATTCATCTTTGTAGGTTCAGTATAATAGTATATCAAATGATTGCTACAAAATATGAGTATATACATGATCAGCTTGACAATAAACAGTACAACTTACATGTCTATCAAATCTACCAGGTCTTGTCAAAGCAGGGTCAAGTATATCCGGCAAGTTTGTTGCAGCCATCACGATAATTCCCTGCAGAAAGTCCACATGCCGATTGGATCACAAATTGCCGGGAGGGCATAACAGAAAGAAGCCATATTATATATCTCTTACCTCATTCTGTTCAAATCCATCCATTTCAACAAGCAATTGATGTAGCGTTTTCTTTGTGTGACCTTCCCATTGTTTCCTAGTTGAGCCCACAGCATCGATTTCATCAATAAAAATGATGCACGGAGCCTGCAATCATATCCAGAAGTAGCACTATTAAGAAAATAAAACCATTTTGCTGATAACAAAATCATGGAGAACCGAGAACCCACAAGGGAAGAATCTGAACGATGGCAGTATCATCAGAATAATTGAGCTCTAGTAAATAGTAATACGGAAACAGATAAGCATCATTCTTAAGTATTGAGATGCTTAAATGCATTATAATCCTATTATAATAATCTGAATCTAAACAAAACTGTCAAATAGAAGTTCCAAAAATGTGCCGGAGGTATAAGCACAAACCTTCTTCTTGGCCGCTTGAAACAAAGATCTTACACGTCGAGCACCGACACCAACAAACCTGGCATAGCAAAAATTACGTTAGTCTTCTGACCAAGACAACAGGACACAATTTATATGATCACCATAATAGTTAAACCTATAATCCATTGTCAAGCAAAGCTATAGCTTATGGGCAGATAAGCTCAGGCAGATGAAATTGTTTTTCCTATAGACTGTTTCCAATACTGATAATTAGAGCCGCAAAACCAATCATGTCCCATTCTAGTTACCAATTAAGCCCTAACTGCACTTACATATTCACATTTGAAAAGGAATAGATCCGCATCAATTTTGAAAGCACAGAGGAACAGTTCATAGCTAATTTACATGCAGACAGATGATTAATATTAACCTCTGAAGTGGCTTACATTTCTTCGAATTCAGAACCTGCTCTGTAGAAGAAAGGTACTCCAGCCTCTCCAGCAATCGCCTTCAGAATTCAAGAAGCATCAGTAATTCGGTATGAGACAAATGGCTATTTAAGGCAACTTATTTGACCAAACATGCATTTAGCTATAGTACTGGTGGGAAATAGAGGTCCTCATTTAATGAATTAGTACTGCAAAGTGCAGCATACCTTGGCTAATAGAGTTTTCCCAGTTCCAGGCGATCCAGTAAGAAGAATACCCTTGAATATGATGCAATTTCAAAGGCAGGTAAGGAAGCATATTATAGAGCATAGAAATGATAACAGGTTTTCTCTAATGGAAGTTATAAAAGATAAAGCAAACCTTAGGTAGCTTCCCTCCTAGACGAGTAAACTTTGAAGGATTCCTTAAATACTCAACAACCTCCTCAAGCTCTTGTTTAGCATCATCACAGCCTTTGACATCTTTAAACGTCTTAACATTCTGCAGCAATTAAATTTGGAAGTAAAATAAATAAAATCTACTGCTAATACATTAAACATGACCAAGTGTATGTTAAACACTATGTTATATATCAATGTAGTCGAAAATAGAGGAACTGAACAGACTGACCTTCTCCGGCATAATTTCTTTAGTCAGGTCTTTTGGGGCATAAGAAGAACTTGAACCAACTCCAGGATTTCCAATGCCACCTAGGTTACCAATATACTTCTGCAGTGCAGTAGCACCCATATACCTGAAAAGCACAAGATAACAACACAATCATGTGAAAATATGCATTGGTCACAAATACAGCTACTCCCGGTAAACCGTCACATTCCATGGAGGTTCAATATACACAACTGAATTAAATAACAAAGAAACTTACCAAATAAAACCAAAAGCAAGAGTGAACAAGATTGTTGATATTATTTCTTGAGTAAAGCGTGAAGATTTGCTTGACATCTTCGGATCCACCTGTAAAATAGAAAGAAAAATGATGGTGAGATTGAGGTAAAATGGTAGAAATTAAAGTGAGGAGCATCAATAATTCAGTTGCAAGTTTCATTCTCCCATTTTTGGCTTCTCTTACCATTACAACATGTAATGGCTGTTTCTCTGATACACCGGGGCTCAACAAAATCTCATCCATGCTGCCTGAAGCACGCTGTTTTAACTCTTGCAACTGCATTAATACTTCAGACTGTCAGCCAAAGATGTAAGAAGGAAACATGCATGTATGCAATCAGTTTTAAAGGCATAAACATAGAAACAGTATTAGATTTTTTTTTTTTTTTTTTGAAGAGGCAAAGGTGACTCGAACCCCCGACCTATTGATTGGAGGGGAAGCGTCTTACCAACTGAGACGCGCTTC
>JAYMSL010004069.1:0-11556 GCA_036897195.1 Plantago coronopus | reverse complement strand
TTAGAAACGTTTTCCACCAAAAATAACGTTTCGGCGCGTGGAACCCCATCGTGACGCGCCTTAACGGCAGGGAGTTAACAGAAGTTAGAAAAATGGGTAGCTTGGAATTACGCCATAGCTTACGGGGTGAAACGGCAAAAAAAAGGATGTGGGGTAAGTTCAAATTACGTGAAAAGGTTTGTGGTGCGCTGAAAATTTTTCTCTTAATCATTAATTAGTTTACAATTACAGTACATCTTGTCCTATTTTATTTATCTAATGATGAAGCTTCTCTGCTTTTGTAACTTTAGAATATATGCTAGGTATAAATTCTAAAATTGAGGTTGACTCCGAGTTGACCCCGGCTGAACCGGTTAAACCCCTTTCGGAGATATGTCCGGCTCGAAATTCGGGTCCGGTTATTAAAACATAGTCCATTAATGAGTTGCTCCTCTTTCTCCTTTCCTCTTCTTAAAAGATTAAGCCCAGATTTGGGCGGAGCTGTAAATTTCTGGCAGCGCCGCCGCGTTGGGCGGACCTGCCATGGAAGCTCCAACCTTGGAGGTTCCAAGAAATTTGAAAAAATAAACAAAAATAGAAGAGAAAAAAATATGGAAAAGAAATAGAGAAGAAGAAATAGTTGGTGTATTAGACAAGGAAGAAATGTTTGGAGCTTCCATTAATGGGATTAGGGGTGCAAACGAACCTTGCCTTCGCGAAAAGTTCGTGAATTATTCGGTCAACGTTCAGTTCGTTTTCGAGTTGACCGAACCAAACAGGTTCGCGAACATGTTCGAGTATTTAACGAAAACATTACACATAATGTCTTGTTCGTTAGTTCGTGAACAGTTCACGAACAATTATATATATATATATATATATATATATATATTTATTGTTAAATAAATACCAATTACCGAAACCCTAGGTCAATTTCCAAATTTCACATTACTGCCTTCTTCCCTTTACACTCCTTCACGCTTCTTTCTCCTTCCAGATCTAGCGCCCCACCTTCCACCTCTGATCGCTCCATCTTCAACCTCCGATCGCCCCACCTAAGGTCTCCCACCACCTTCACGACTTCTCCCAGCCACCACCCACCTCCACCGCGACCCACCTCCGGTCTCCGTCCACCTTCGCTACTTCTTCCAGCCACCACCCACCTTCGATACCTTCACGATTCTTCTTCCAGCCTCTAGCCACCGCGCCCCCACCAGCCTTGCACAACCTCCGTCGCACCACTACCTCTCTGCGCCCACCACCACCGCGCCTCCTTTCGTCGATACCTTCTTTTTGTTGTTATTTCTGTATTTCAAGCTTGTCATTTGGTTAACTTAAGAAGGGTGTTGATTTACATTTTCATAGATGTGATTTATATTTTGATTTTTGATGTTATTTTAACTTATGTTGATTTCATGATAGCAGTAGCTAGATGTCAAACTTATATGAAAGTGTATAAATGAGATTTGTATGGAGTTGTAAGAGTGATTAAGATGATTGTGTTCATCTGAGTATACTAAGTTGAAGATACAACATTTTAGTTTTTTTCCTTTTCTCATTTTTATTTTTTTTCTTGATTTTTCACGAACACATACGGACATCAAACCGAACGATCGAACCGAACAATTGAACTAACCGAACGTTCGAACCGAACAATCGGACGAACACAAATATTGGATTTTTTTATCGAACAATACTCGAACAACTAATTTTATGTTCGTCGAACACGAACATGAACACACGTACGGACAAACGAACGAACGTTCGTTAAGCCCAGTGTTCGGTTCGTTCGGTTCGATTGCAGTCCTAAATGGGATTTAAGAGAAAATAGAGGAGGAAGAAAGGTTGAAGAAGATGGTAATTTTGAAAGATATATTGAAAATTGGGGTTAAATTTGAAAAGTTAAAACTTGAAGGATATTGATGAAAATTCGTTTAAGGGCCTGTTTTGTTGTTTATTGATGAATTTTAAAAATTAGTTTTCGTGTAATTGATGCTTTAGTTAGTAGTCAAATGTAATTACTGTATCTAACAGAGGGTCTGGATGTAATGGACCCTATAGAGTTCTTAATTGCAAAGGAGATTCTTATTGCGCTAAACATTGAGGAAAGGTGAAGCAGGGCGTCTACCTAGGCACGACCCGCCATCTTTTTAGATAGGTAGCTCCTTGTTGCGGGTGAGGCATAAGGTAGTATTATAGGAGTGATATAAGGAGTCAGTTTGCATCACATATGCCTGCCTGATATGATCAAACCGTTATCATGGTTTCAGAAAATTCAATTGTATGTTTACATCACTTTGGATCTATTTCATATGTGCTTGAGATATCATCGGTTTTGCTAAAGTACATTACTTTTCTCATTGAGTTCTTTTGACTCATGCGAAAGTATTTTCCCGCATTACTTTTCAGATTCTACCAGTTACGCCGCAATATTGGTTGGATGGGGTAAGAAGTCCATCGGTTGTGGTGATCCTTGGGATTAGTTCGAGGATTTGAAGGTTAAGACAAGTTTTTCGTGCATCTTTGAGGTTAATTTTTTATTTAGAAACCGGGATGGTACAATTATAATATTAATTTCTTAATCCAAGATAAAGCAAGGACATAACAAGTTTTAGAAATACAGGAGGGAGTAATAGCCTGTTTGGCATTGAGTTTTAGTTTTGGGTTAAGCCCCTTAACCCAGTTTTTGTTCATTTTAGTGTTTGGCGTTGAGTTAAGCAGGGATCTTAACTCAAAATTAAAAAGGCATTCGCTTTCTACACTTTTTCTCCTAATTATTCCTTTCACACTCACATACCCCCACACTTTTATCTATTAAACCCATACCCCACCTCTTACGTCCCTACTACTATTCCCTCTAAAACCTAAAAAGTACTCAACTCAACCCAAACAAAATTCTTGACTTTTGGTTAAGGCCACACACCATTCATCAACTAACTAACCCAAAAAACTATTTTAACTAAATCATGTAAAACAGTCCATAATACTTTAGCTCCGTTTGAATTTGGGCCTCTTTGCATTTAGATAATTTTGAATCGAGTTATTCCAAATCAATCAATTTGAATTTGATCTTCAACTTTTGAAAATCTCATTTGAGCCCAAATTTAATCAAAACAAACATTAGTTCAAGTGTTTTAAATATTTTTTCTTTTTTATATCGGTTTTTCCTGATATTCAATCTTGTGGTGTGTACATTTTTCTTATACACTGAAGAAAAGAAAAAAGTGATGTAAAATATCGATATACACAAATATCACATAACTAAACATTACTTATTTTATGTTATTGGAAAAATGTGGCTTTTTCAATAACTTTGTGAAAGTATTATAGATGTGTTACATCAGGACCTCAACGAACCTACTAGTACAAGAAAACGTACTTATAAAAAATCAACTGGTTTATAGATCTACATCAGCCATGGTATTAAAATAGTACAAACAGCTCATTCCAAGAATCAACAAATAAACAGTTTTACTCCACTCAACCTTGAGCAAAAGCTCTCTACTCTGCTCGAATGTAAAATACAACATTTGCCACTTTCGTTGCACGGATTTACATCAATGTCTCAGTACTGACAGTGACGGAACATGGACAGCAGACCCTACAGCCCAACCCAGTATGAGCGACCATTGGTGTTGTGCATGGGTGAAGCAGATGGAGAGTCCACACACCACTCATACCAAACCTGTCACATTGGCAAATTGGTCATCTTCACAATTCAATGTTTTATCAGGTTTAGGATTTCAATATTCAATGAGCAAATGCAATTGAGATTTTCATAGGCACAACTCCCAAGTTGAGCCACTGACGACCAACACAATGCTCTTGCATGTCATGGCAATGATGTGCATGTAGCACAAGTTTTAATGATTTACCAACTTTATAAAAGCTTTTGCTATAAATGAGAGCTTGCCAAGCCACGTCTCTTGTAAAATCTCACATTGAGAGGTAAATAACTTGTATATCATTTGTGTAAACTTTTTTCTTTTATCAACACTAACAATCTTGATAGAGTACCCAGCGAATTCAACATACATGAACGAAGTATGGTACTTGAACAAACAAATATACGCGTTCGATGTTGCAAAAATTTCTGTGGAGCAGAAAATACCTTGGAAGATCCACAACATCGCCAAAAATGAACTTCCAAGGGTGTACCGGGTTGAACATAGACTGGCGTCCTCAATGGAAAAAATATAGGGAACCTGTTCATTGGATGAAATAAAATTATAAAAGCTGAAAACACCATTGGCAGACATCAAAATCAGCATGTAGCTTCATGAGCAAAAGTAGAGTATAACCAAAAATAAAGAGAGGACG
Source organism: Plantago coronopus (assembly GCA_036897195.1). Lineage (NCBI taxonomy): Eukaryota > Viridiplantae > Streptophyta > Magnoliopsida > Lamiales > Plantaginaceae > Plantago > Plantago coronopus. The sequence goes on along the minus strand of JAYMSL010004069.1, from coordinate 7,257 downwards.
AGTTTAGAAGAAACAGTACTCTTTATTTTTTGGTTATACTTTACTTTTCATTTAGCAGTGCGGTTGCTGGGGTAGTCATTACTCATTACTAGTAACTAATGAAGAAATAACAGGGTCCATCTACTTCACCAACAGAGAGCAGAAAAAAGAAGAATATCATGATACTGGGATGTCCATCTGCTTCGCTTGGATATCATGACTGTACAATGACTACAACCTTCACTAACTACAAACAATCATACATAAAATATTTTCACTGACCAGCTGAACATGTTTGGAGTAGCTGTTGAGGGTTCAATGCCAAGATGTACATCTTTATAGAGTGTTGAATCAAAATAGCCTGCAAATCCTGTTGACAAAAGCAAAATATAAGTCTAATACTATAATAGTTTTTCACAAACAACCCAAAACAAGTGCTGCTCCCTCAAACAAATCCAGCAGAAAATTCCAGTGAGACGGAAACTACTGTTGGTCTGTTGCCTAACTCTCCACTTTAAAGTGGGTGTCTGGGTGGCATGCTAATCCAGTTCACTTAGAATCAACAATATCCATCCGTGAAACAAATAGGCGATGTATTAAAAAATACTACTCTGGACATACTTTCATAACCAAACAGTGTATACTACCTTAATTTCTCATGTTCTATAAAGCAATTTCAAATAAAATACATCTGTCAATTATGTTGAGGTCATTTTGAAAATTAACACACTGGAACACAGCATCCAAGTGTGCACCAACTCAAGTACATTTTTGAATTACAATAGACACAAAGTGAACTCGAGCAGGGAAAATGATCTCAGGATCTGGGGAAAATGGGGGGCGCGATAGATAAAAAAATCGTAAATTCAGAACTCTCTAATTAAACAATGGATGCATGTGTATTTCCTTTGTTTCAGAACTCATAAGTTAAAGCAGCACTACACATAAGATGGCGTGGCAAAGAAGGCTTAAGAACCATACTGAGGCCTACTTCATACATGTAGTCATGTAATTTCAGAACTCATAAGATGAAGTAGCACAGAAGGTTCAGAACGGCCTACCATGAACCAGGGCGGCACCAGTGTCAGTTGGAATATCAAATTGCAGCTTTTTATATCGCTGATTGCCATTCTTAGCAGTGGGTTCAGGATGGTTAAATGTGAAAACCTGTTCAAAACAGTAGAGACAAAAACTACTAGAATGAATTGAAATCCATAATAGCCAAATGAAAAAACTAACTGGATACTAGCAGAAACACTAAACTGGTTTATTCGGTGCAAGCTTTGCTACACGATGCAGCTTAACCACATAAGCAGTTTCGAAGTGAACCAAATCTTTATGTGCCATGATCTGAAACATCCCAATATATCATATCAACATTAGTAGCTAGATATTAAAATAAAATCTTTAGAAAACAGGATGCACTGATATTTACATCGTTATAAAGTTTGCAGGCAGTCACAGGTTGGATGAAACTTGTATACCTGCCAAGACGACAACAGAAACAGATATTGGAATAATAGATCCTTGACAACATATTTGTAGATTTCTTGCAATCAACAAAGACATAAAAAACAGAAACAAAAGCCATCTGCATGTATTAACTGCCAAAGAATAAGAGTAGTAGATATAAGATGGAAGCTGAAAAGTCCAAACAATCAAGATCCAATTTAGAAAGATATATATATGGTCATAGATACTTTAATACACTATCCGCAGACGAACACCAAACACCTAACCAGCATAAATAAACACCATAAACGTTATGAAGTTTCAATGAACAAAGATTGCTCAATCATCCAACTCAATTGCCTTATTATCATCATAAGGTGCATGCTGAGTTCTCCATTGACACTAGATACAGGTGAGAAATTACTAGTATTAGGCTATTAGCAAAGGCACGACATAATGCATTACAGGTTACCCTAATTACCCATACGTTAGGATTGCTTAAATGATTCATTAAATTGTCTATGGCCGAGGAGCAGGAACCAGAGAGACCTTCAGAGTTGTATATTGCCATATTCACGTCCGAAATGTATTTCTCTGCTTCATTGGTTATTGCCTTTGAAGAATTACATTTCGGAAGTAGTCTCTTACATAAAGCCCCACATTTATTAATTAAATGGCTTCTCGCAGGCCAACAATCCATCAATGAAAATATTTTTCACACAGGTACAAGTGCATAAGGGTCAAAATTCAAGAACTAAAGCAAGAAATCAGTACAGTAGAATATATCCACAGTTGATGAAAAATATATACGTAAATTTGAACAGTCATGTAAGAGGTCCAAAGCCTACTAGGTAACTCAGGAGACTGGAAATTGGTGAAGTAGCTTTCTCTTCAAAATAGATGACAAAAAAAAAATATAATACTGAAAAAGCTTACGATGATGGGATCGAGATTCCATCCTCCTTCAAGAACCTTTGAGCTCCATCAAGACACTCAGGTGAGAGCTCATTATCACCAAAAGACCCTAATAACTCACTGACCTATTTTAATTCAGAAAAAGACAGTATGTTGCATTAAATTTCAAGAATGTAGCACTGCCAACATATGGCTCATGCAAGTATCTGATCCAAATTCAACATGCTAAATACCATACCAATATGTCAGCTTTCTCAGGAGCCTCCCAATTACGCATGTCACAAGAAACTATGGTGACAACCTTTTCCCAGCCCTCTAGCTTCACCAGACTCTGCATAACACATTATTACATTTAAAGATGAAATTAAATTCAGCTTATTGCATTAAAATCATCAGCAACAGATTCAAATTGCACGACAAAAATGAGATTAATACTATAACCCATATTTAACTCCTAAAAACATTAGAAAAATGTATTGAAATGCAGGAAAATTGTAACTTCAGTAGAATTTAAAGTAAAGCTTGGACTGTCTACACTGTAAATTATTTCATAGGATTCACGATATTCTATAACCTTTTGAGATTTCAACAGCAAGCTTAATTGCCTAAATCATAAAACATATCACGAACCGTAATTCTTTCATGTATTTTCCAAACACCTTTTCAATTGATAAAATGACCTCAGATAATTTAAAATGCTGCATAGTTGTCAATCTCGGATTGCCATCGCGTCGCGGCCATGCCCAAAACGGGATCGCTGTCGGGTCGCAGCGAGATCGCGAAGTTTCAAAATTTATTATACAATGAACATGTAAGTACTTTGTGAAGTGAAATTGAGCTCACAAATGATAATAATAAGTCATATATTAATTATCATAGGTTTCTCATCCAGATCTACCATAATAAAACAATAATTAAGGACTATTGAAGTAATTGATGTAATAAAGCATGAATTATAGAAAATCCCAATTCAATTTAACAATAATTTAAATGAAATTTGGTCAATAAAAGCATGAAGAGTTATACACTTTTCTAAGAAGACTTGAGAGAAGTAGAGGAGTGTTTTTCTGGCGGAATTGGCCGCAAAAGTCGGTGCCAGCGGCAACGGAGGGGGGAGGAGGAGAGAATGGAAGAAACAAAAAGTAGTAAGCTATCCTCTTAGGTTTTCTTAAAAATTGGGGTCAGTTTGTCAATTTACCCTGAAATTTTATAATAGCGGCCGCTATTGGCCGTGATGAAGTTGTCATATGCTAGTTTCAATCTGTTTCAACTTTAGTGGAATCACTACACAAATACTTCCTCCATCCCGTCAGAAACTTAATACTTTTGGATAAAATATTGCTAGTGGGTTTAAAAAGTCTACAATATATATTTATTGTTAGCGAGTTTGAAAAGTTAGTTGGGTGAGTTACTTATAAATATATTATTTTTGTTATGAATGGAAGTAGAATACACAAATTTGGAAATGGGAAGCTTTGGTAGGGATACCAAAAAGGGCAAAATTGGAAGCTTCGGACGGGAAGGAGGAAGTAAATAGCTGGTACAGAGGCAACAAGTACTTTAAGGTACCATTCAGTAAAACAATGGTCCTCGCACATAATATATCACACGACACGAGCAAAATTGTAAATTGACACATTAATAGATAATCAGAAAGAAAAAAAAAAAAAAGAGAAATTGTATGACTTACATGAAGTGTTACCACAGCATTTGGATTTTTTTCTACAGCATATACTTTCAGTTTCCGGTTAGTTTCTTCAGCAGCCTGTGAAAAAAAGACGATGAAGTACAGAGTTTTAGCATGTTTTATAGTTTATATTCCCTTATTTGCACAATGAATGGCCGGAGTTAACCTGTAATGATGCTCTGACAAGTGGCCCCCTACCAGCACCAACAACCATCAATACCTGAAACATGTGAAGAGCAAACAGTATCAATAACAACCAAAACTATAACTTAAAACTCAAGTCAACGTTGCAATATGAAGGCTAAAGCCCAGAATAACTTACAGTTGTCACAGAAGAAGCATTGTCATCAGGAACCCTGTCCACTAAGGCTTTAGCAACGGCTGTTTGATACTGTCATAATAGAACTTAGATATCAGCATAAAACTGAAATGGTTGAAACCAATTTGGTAGGTCCGGATTCAAAAGATGCCCATAATAACCTTCACTTTATTTGTGGACATACAAGAAGTCAAAAAGCAAAAGCCAAAAATTTATTTGCACGTGCATCACAGTGCAGTGGTATAAAGAAAACAAAGAATAGGTCCTTTCACCAGACATGTCTGCTTCCACACACTAAAATGCATTTGAACATATATCAGTCAGGGACACCAATACCGAGCCCGATAAGAAACCCGGACATACCTGGCTATATTTAACTGTATCCTTCTCAAATGTTTCATAAGTTTGGGCCTCTAGATTATCCATAAGTGGCTGTAATGCAGGCAACAAACATGAGTCAACTAAACATAACATTAGAATTATAGACCAAAGTTTTTCACATCAGAGAGGGAAACAAGAAACAACAGAATCCAAATGGAAACGAACCTGCAACGGTGATTGCAGATAATCCCTGTAACCAAGCTGGTAGGTTGCAATGAGTAAGTTAAACATGCCTGGAAAAGGAAGGAAATAGCACACAAGAGTAGACATTCTCTTACCTCAAAGCGCTCTTGTTCAGGAAGTGCGTCCATTTTTTGATATAGGTAAGCAAGATACTTCAAGTATGACTTCAAAGGATGTGTTGAATCACCTGAAAATGAATATCACTGTGAAAAACCATGTTCAACTATATTGTACTCCCTCCGTTTCATTAAGAACTTCCTAAGGGAGTTCTTTCTCTTGGATTAAGGAAAATTATTAAAATATTAGTTTGTGTGGTGTATTATATTGGTATAGTGGTAAGTGGATGATAAAGTAAGAGAGGTGTTGAAGAAAGTAATGATAAAGTAGGAAAGAGAAATAACAAAGAATTGGATAGTGGGCTAACAAGTTTCTACTTTTGGGTTAGGAAGTTTGAAACGTAACGCCAAATAAGGAAAGCTAGGAAGTTTTTATTGGAACGGAGGGAGTATAAAATAAGGCCAATTGCAGGGGTAGTTTTTGTAATTTTCTCAATATAATAATTATACATTTAAGCATGACCGGAGTCAAGCACTATAAAATTGGCAAAGGATAAGAACAGCATAATTCACTTTAACATGTCAGCGAAATTCACTGAAACATCTTGGTTTTTCAGTTCTTCGAGATGAAATGACATGGAATCTAAAACTTGTTTACACACGTGAAACCTTATACAGCTGATTAAGTCTTATAAGACAAAAGCTTTTCATAAATATTAGGACAAAACCACCGCTTAACAGTTGGAAGTGTGGTGGTGCAAGTGCAGAGTCCACAAAATGTGGTTTATCCTAATCTTAAGGTAAAAATTGCTTTTTCCTAAGAATTTCACTTTTCTCCGACATAAGATTTACATATTTGTTTCGGAAACATTCCAAAACGTTTCGTGTTTTCAACAAAAGAAATATATCTCCAAGACAAAAGTTGAATAGAAGCTCGAGTACTTACCCTCAACATGATTTTCAGTAGTGGTGTTTGAAGCACCCTCAGGTATATCATGTACCATCTTGCCAGAAATGACTATCTGATCATTAGCAACAGGAAGCATTGAAACAAGTACAGATGTTCAGTTCAGTGTACACAGACACCTGTGCTAGGTGTATATCCAGGCAGAGCCATAATTTAAATATAAAAATGAAAAAGATTACATACAAATAGTAAGTAATACATTTTTCACAAATGACACCACTTATGTTTAAAATTTAGTAACATAGGCCCATAACTTTTAATGGAAGTACAATAGCGTTGATTGGAAATATGTTCAGCTCTAAGCCCAACTTCACTAATCCAAAACAATATTTACTTGTAATATCAATGCAAACACATTTTTATCCGTTGGTTCCACTATAAGTATCGGTTATACATTGTTTTTAATGTACACTCTTTGGGAAACAAATATAGTCAAATAATTCGAAGATGGGAAAGTGAGAACATGGTCTGGATCAAGGGCGCCAATAAATTAAGAGAAGAATAGAAGAACTAGTGGACAGTAGTAGCTAGAGGAGAGTGAGAAGATAGGATGAAGCAAGCGAGCAAGACCGGAAAAGAGAGAGAGAATTTAAAAAAAAAAGACATAGACAGATCCATCTGTAAACGAGTATAGAAAGAGCAAATGCGGAGATGTGTGTGTGTGTGTGTGTGTGTGTGTGTGTGTGTGTGTGTGTGTGTGTGTATATACATGAATGAGGAGATATATCTTTTTCTGTTCATTATTTTCCTTTTCCAATGAATCACACATCATTGTAATATGTTCAGAACAGTGAGGAAGATACCATGGAGATAAAGAATCGAAACTGAGGAAGCTGTCATGAATTTATTTTTAAAAATAGTGAAGTCCTTTGATCTGTATTTCTAGTAAATCTATACATACATGTGTGTATTTTTGTGTGAACAAATAAATAGAAGACATGTCTAACTAACAACTACCCAATTAACCCCACAGTAAAATCAACTAAACAACAAGTTAATGGTCAATAGAGATGAATATGAGTACCTGAATTGAGTGGTTGAAAAAAGCAGTTGTCAGTTGCTGATGACGTTTTGATAAACAAGGATAGCCCCGTGCATTGGATAGAAAAGACTGGCAATCAAAAAACAACAAAGTTAAGACAGGATGTTAACAATGAAGTTGACAAGTGGCAAGATACATCATATGTATAATATACTCCCTCCGTCCGCTCAAACCAGCCCCATTTTGCCATTTTGGGCGTCCGCTCAACCCAGCCCCATTTCCAAAAATGGAAACATTTTATTACTTTTAAATCAAACACTCCTACCCCACTTGTAC
>JAYMSL010004068.1:0-11556 GCA_036897195.1 Plantago coronopus | reverse complement strand
GTGGGCGTTGGTGGTTTCCCAGCATCGTTTTCACAGTTTCCATTCTGTTGAATAAGAGTTTCAAACGCCAACATGTTTATGGAAATTTGTCTGAGCTTTTGTGATCGTATGTGTCTTTAGTTCTTAAGCTACGAAACTTTTACATTTTTATGTAAATTCCGTAGTCAATTTTACTTTTTATTGAAAGAAACAAAACTTTTGCTCCGTTGGAATAAAAGTCCTTGCTATTGAATTGAACTTATTGTATGTGGAAACCATTACTTCAAGTTTTGCACAATATTACTTAACTTTTACCAAATTTGCACATAAATTATTTAAGGTCAAGTTTATGGTTTTGTAAATAATTATTCCTTCAAAGAACATGTAGAAAACTAATTATCAATTGAAGTAGATGATTTGTGACCATTTTCAGCTTTAGGATATATTTGACGGTGCTAGTCCCTTAGACACGCACAAGGTTTAAGGGTGGGGTGAAACATTAAAAACCTTTTCCGGAACCTTGGGGATTCTAATACTTATAATCAGAGAGTGAAAGACTTGTGTAAGTGTGTAAACCAAATTTAGAGAAAGTTAAAATAAATGTGCATAGAAACACAGATAGCTTGCTGAATGTAAACTGTAGAAAGTAAATATATAGCACAATTGAGATTTGATGGAAAGTCGAGGGTTTCACCATGATCGATCTGGCATGTCATCTTGATCGCCTTTCAACGGTGGATAACCTACAAGCTCGAAATATTATCAGTTGTAATTTGGTAATAAACTTCTTTGACTGCTAAATTGTGCAAGAATCGTCCTGTCATATTTTTCTATCAGGCCTAGTTGCTCGGGCACCAGGGGTAGAACTATGATTTTTTTTTCCAAACCATGTTAACCTTTTACTAATCAATAATAAATACCTATATATCTAATATATCAACCAGTTTTGAGTGATTTTTACTAATATTTTTTTAGAATAAGTAATATCTTTTGTGGGACAAAGTCTTTGAAGATGTTATTTACTTACAAAAGTAGGCCTTGTTAAATATCAAATTTCAATTTCAATTCATATATAAGATTGAGAAGTTATTAATTAGATTTGTCGTTCAACAAAAACATATATTATAAGAAGGAAAAATCCGGAAACCAACCCATGTCGTGCACGGATCTGGACTATACTTTACTTCTGCCTCTGTCGCGAAGTGTTGGAATGTCTCAACTGCTAGCTAGATTGGTGTAAAGTGTAATACCTCAAAAAATGTTGTCTGTTAACTTTATATATTCTGCAAGTAGATTGCAGTCAAAACCCCAGCGAAAAATTACGGCTCAAAGGATATAATCTATCAATGCTCGATATGGGTCATGTGGACTTCGCGAAATACGGTAAACTTTACACGACAAAAACTTACAACCAGGAGGCGGAGCTAGGATGAAAATTAACATGTGGCTAATTGGTAAAAAGAAAATTAACGTATGGCTAATTAGTAAAATTATGCTATATATAATCTATCAATGCTCGATATGGGTCATGTGGACTTCGCGAAATGCGGTAAACTTTACAGGACAAAAACTTACAAGTTACAACCAAGGAAATGGTAAAGAAAATAAAAGGTTTACGAGAAATCTAGTGGTTTATATAAGAGAAAATAAAAGTTCTTCTTTCCCAACACTATGCTTAAATTAGATGTACATGTGTATGTACTTTGCGCCAATGTATACAACATGTGTTTCATTCTGTATAAAGTGTTCAGTAATGCTACTGTACAGTACGTTTCGAACTGGAATAACTTTTACCATTTTTTTTAAAAAAAGTCCTTCATTATATATGGTTGATGATTTTGTTAAAACTAATAATTAATTTGTATTGCTGTTCAAAAAAAAAAAAAAAAAAATTAATTTGTATTGTACTAATTAGATATTTGGTAATTATTGTAAATAATTAGATTTTAATGTAGACATGCAAGTTGATATTTATGGAAGTACAGTAAAACCTCTATAATTTAATACTCGTTAAATTAATAACCTCGATAAAACTAATAATTTGTCCATTCCCAACTTGGGACTAGTATAAATTTGGACCTATATTAATAAAATAATAAGATAATAATTCTTTTGAAATCCCAGTGTATCTATATTGGTCCCAACAAAACTATAAATTAATAATTTCTAAAAAATTATGTATATTCACGTATATATGATGCATTTCAAAATTTTAAGACTATTTAGTGAAAAATAAATCTATAGTCGTTTGTTTTTTGTTAAACTTTAAATCTATATTGAGTTCACATATAATCTTCCCATTACACTAAAGAGTTGAGGCGTTGTATTCTTGTATTGCAACAAAAGGCCGTGAAGAGTTGTTATAGCTTGACATGCTTATTCCGAGTGACCAGTTACAATAGTATTGAAACCTCCACAAAACTTCATTATCGACCAAATTTGGAATGGTATTCCATGATTTATTCAAATGATTTGAACTTCGTAACTTCATTATTTTCACACGAATAATCTAGCAAGTGATTACATCCATTTTTTGTGCAGATAATACATATCGATAATCAAGTTCTCAAGCTCACGAATGTCTTCTCTAAGATTTTGACTCGTTTAAATTATAGAATGTCAATTGAAAATTGTTTTTCTAATGTATATTCAACTCTAATATCAGTAGTGAACTAATATACTGCATGGTTACTAATACGTTGGACTTGGAAAGTTTAGAATGGCTGACTGGTAATGGTGGTGATTAGCACAAAGGTGGTCAAGCTTGAAACCTCAGTGGAGGCATAACTCCAAGTACGTATATACGGACCTTATAACTCCAATTAAAGACTGAGTATAGGCATGATTGGAGTTATAAGGTCGGTATATAGATGTATTTGGAGTTATAAGGTGGTAAAGACGTATCATAGAAGTAGAGTAGTTAAATTTATTATTTCAAACAACATATTGGACTTGAAAATCTTAAGGTTATACGTGAAACCTCTTTAAATTAATAAATTATTAATTTATCGATATAATAATATCTCGCTAAATTAATAAATTATCCCGGTCCCAACATTATTAATTTATAGAGGTTTTACTGTAGTTTATTTGTCAGGTGTTTTTTAAGAATGAACAATTGTTAGGTACTCTCTTTCAAAAATAATATCTCACAACCATTATATACTGACTCTTTTCAATCTTAAACAACTCCCCATCCATTTTACATTTGACAAATCTGGGAGAATAATTTAGTGAAAAAGCTCAGCACACAAATTATGACAAACACTACTAAACAGAACAACATTATGAAAGCTGCCATGTGGTATATTGACTGGATATCTCCAGAACCATAAAGTTCTAGATTATCTTATGTATAAATTTTTATTTTAAATGACAAAAAATTAATATGATTTAGATTAAGTGAATGTTAAAATTAAATTGATAGTTAAAATTAAGAAATTAATGTTCCAACATCTTTTAATGTATTTGATTTTATATAGTAAGAGATAGAGAGTCCAAGTGAAAGAGATGGTTTTCATTTTTGAATAGGTAGAATTAATTTATAAAGAGATGGAAAAAAAGGAGAAAATAAGAAAATAACTACTTTAATTAAAAGTTAAAATTGAAGAATTGATCAAAATTAAATTTTTGACGTAATAACTAAATCAAGGTAGTTCTCAAGAGATAGTTTGTGATCTTAATTATAGGTTTTCAATTCATTAGTGAGCAACTAAGTTAATTAATGCGACTAATGTAGGAATGTATGTATCGGAAGACAATCTTATTTGTTAATCAATGATTTCAAGGTGGCAAAATTTGACCTGATTGAGTAAATTCTCTATAAATTGAGACATCCTAGAAATCTTATATTTCATTCATTCTAGTTGTTCACTAGAACACATCCCCACCCCAGTTGTTAACTAGAACACTTCCCAAGCCCTAAGTTTTAATCTTATCTAATCTCATAACATAAAAATGGGTAAGGGTGGGCGAGTTCCACAACGAGCCGAACGGGTGCAGCCTCCATTTACTCTTGGTGAGATAAAGAAAGCCATACCGCCCCATTGCTTCCAACGTTCCATCCTCCGTTCATCTTACTACCTCATCCATGACCTTGTTCTTGCCTCCCTCTTATACTATGTTGCTACCACTTATTTTCATCAACTTCCGTACCCTGCCCAATATCCGGCTTGGGCACTTTACATGATATGCCAAGGTTGTGTCCTAATGGGTATTTGGGTCATTGCTCATGAGTGCGGCCACCATGCATATAGCAACTACACATGGCTAGATGATACCCTTGGCCTCATCCTCCACTCTCTACTCCTTGTGCCATATTTCTCGTGGAAGATTAGCCACCGCAGACACCATTCCAACACCGGTTCATTAGATCGGGATGAAGTGTTTGTGCCAAAGACAAAGACTGCAAGGTATGAACAATTAATGTGCATCTTAACTCAATTATTTGTACATTTTAGAAAAGTCGAGTATTTATTAGTTTAAATATCTATTTATTTTTCCATCAATTATTATTTCAGGAGCGGTTTCGGCAAGTATGTTGATGAATCACCAATGCTCAAGATCATTCTCCGGGTAACAATTGGATGGCCATTTTACTTGTTGTTCAACATCTCCGGGAGGAAGTATGAAAGGTTCACTTCCCACTTCGACCCATACAGTCCACTTTTTTCGGACAGTGAACGAGTACAGATTCTTATATCTGACATCGGATTTCTCGCTTGTGCTTATGGGCTATACCACATTGCTCTTGTAAAGGGATTTGTATGGGTTATGGGTATTTATGGCATTCCATTGGCTATTGTAAATGGTTTCCTTGTTACCATCACATATCTCCACCATACTCATGCTGCCTTGCCTCACTTCGATTCGTCTGAGTGGAACTGGCTACGTGGAGCGTTGACGACTGTTGATAGGGACTACGGAATTCTTAACCATGTCCTTCACCACATCACTGATACGCATGTTGCGCACCATCTATTCTCAACTATTCCTCACTATCATGCACCGGAGGCCACCAAAGCGATCAAACCGGTTTTGGGCAAGTACTACAACTTTGATGGAACGCCCATTCTTAAGGCTATCTGGAGAGAAGCCAAGGAATGTGTTTATGTTGAACCTGATCATGATGAAAACTTTAAAGGTGTCTATTGGTACAATAACAAGGCATAAGTTGTATATTTAATAACTTTGATGCATGTTTAATTAATTTTGAACATTTCCATTATTGCATTTAGAGACTACTTTTTTGTTTTGAATTATTTGGCAAACAATCCACACTTGCGATCCTTTTAGACATTTTCGTGCGACATCTTCTACAGCACCGCTAAATTTATGATATGTCTCCATCATTAAATTAAAAATAAAAGGAAATTCATGGGGAAATCTTTTAATGTGCATAGTTGAGCGTTGAGTTGTTATAATTATATTTGATGCTTAAAAATAAGGAAAAAAAAAACAAATTAAATGTCTCCAAATTAATTTAGCCATTACTTTTATCATTCATCGGTGTTGAAGGGAGTTCTCAGATGTTTCGAAGCTTCGTCAGGTTTGAAAATTAATTTAAAAAAAGTAGCCTTGTTTGTGTGGGTGTGGACAGCGAGGTTAGTACTGGGTGGGCCAAAAAGTTGAACTGTGTCGAAGAATCACTTCCGTTCACTTATCTGGGATTGCCTCAAGGTGCCAGTGAGAATAGGTTGGGGTGTTGGAACAGAGTTGTTGAGAAGGTTACGAACCGTCTAAAGAAATGGGAGCACAATTTTCTGTCTTTTGGCGGAAGATTAACTCTATTGAAGTCTTTGGTGGGGTCTATGCCTTTATATTTCTTATCCCACTTTATTGGTCCCAAAGGAGTGATTAGTAAACTAGTCGGTATACAGTCTCATTTTCTTGGGGTGGCAAGGTCGACGGCTCCCGCAAAATTCATTGGGTGGACTGGAAGACGGTATGTAAAAAGAAGGAAGAAGGTGGTCTCGGGGTGAAGGAACTAGGTGCTTTTAACTGTGCTTTGGTCGGTAAATGGGGATGAGCTTTGCTTAGGAAACCAGGTGGACTGTGGAAAGAAGTGCTGGTATCTAAATATGGTGACATTCGGGATTGCGCAGAACAGTTGCGGCAAACTGGGAAAAAACATTCTTCATGGTCCTCTTGGTGGCATAATCTTATCTCAAAGGTATTCTCCTAACCGTGGTTCTTTGATAATCTGGTTGTGTGTGTCGGGGAAGGCGTTTCTACAAAATTTTGGGAAGATCCGTGGGTGGAGAAAGGCTATATTCTGAAGGAACACTTCCCGCAATTATACCAGCTGGAGATGGTTCAGAATGTGCCTGTGCGGCGAAGATTGAATTGTTTCTTTTTGTGGGAGTGGAAACGTATTTTGTGTGCAGAGGAGCTAGATGCTGTCAAAAACCTCGAGCTCTTACTTTCCCCATATCTCTCGAGGTCGGATGCCAAGGATGTATGGCGCTGGAACAGAGGTGAGTATTCTGTCCGTGATGGGTATGATCAGTTTCAGAATTTCTCTTACTGCGACTCAGCGCCTTTGCTGGATGCGGACGGCTTTAGGTGGTTGAAATGCATATGGTTTAAAGAGGTTCAACTGAAAGTGAGTTGCTTTGTGTGGCAATCGGTGCTGGACATGATCCCCTCATGGATTAATCTTCGTGCTCGTCATGTTATCCATGAGGAAACATCGATTCTCTGTAAAATATGTGACAAGTTGGAGGAAGACGGGTATCACATTTTGATCGGTTGTGAGTTCGCTAAATCTGTTTGGTCAAGGTTAGCGAATTGGTGTAACTTGCGCTGTCCTGATTGCTCCTCGTGCAAACAGCTTCTGCTAAATGTGTCGCTGAATGTCCATGAGGTGAAGGATAGAGATGCTAGGAGCATATGTCTAGCAGCCTTATGGGAAATATGGAAGGCAAGAAACGCTAGTTCTTCAGAAGTGGCGGAGAAGGTTATTCGAACATTGTGGTGGTGGTTTAAGAATGCGGGTAGAATCAAAGCTGGTCATAGTTTTGATATTTGGTGTCATCATCCTGTTGAATGTCTTACATAGTTAGTGGTTAGCTGGTTTTGGTTCAAGTAGGATGATTTGTGGTCTCTGCGCTTCTCTGTCCTGTATTTTCTTGGTGTTGAAGGCTTTTGGCCTGATACCTCCCCTGTACATTTTTCTCTATTTCAACTATATATACTTTGGCCGTTTCCAAAAAAAAAAAATTACTTTTATCATTCATTCTCAAATATTTAACATTTTCTTTTCATTGCACTCCAATCCCGACTGGTAATTATTCAAATACTTCTGATACTCATACTCTCGTTTTAGCAATTCATAATTCATAAAGCTCTTTGCCTATGCAACATAAAACATTTTCTTTTTCAGTTTTTATAATCTTTTTTGGTTTTTTCATTACTTTCACTCCTTTTTCATCTCCAATTTCATGATCATAACACATCAATTTTATTTAGTGTTAGTGGTGACCTACCGCTCCTAACCCAAACTAATGGTTGGAAGGAAAATAACATCTCGATTAACACCACATTGACTACGATCAACCAAGACCATCTCAATTAGTGGTACCATAACTTTTTAAATTTTCTAAGTAATTAATTTAAGTACCATGAACTAAGAAATCACCGGAAAATATAAGAAATGATGAATCAAAACACTAATTCACCCCTAGTATATGAATATGAACAGAATTCTCATGAACCATAAATTGGTGACATCAGAAAACCAATAAGCTCACAATTTGTCCCGCCTAATAAAAATAACTCAGCCATCTCGCTTGATCTCTTACTCTATCTTCCCCTATGTTACACCACTATTCTCATCCCAACAACCTATCTGTATAGTACAGATGTCTGAGTGTCGATTGGAGTCCAAGAATCATGAACCTCCAACCACAATTTTTAGGTTTCTATTGCCATGTTGTTTAACAGATGGTAGTTGAATTAATGGCCAAGGCATGCACAAAGATCCATTAAAGAAAATTAAAAAAAAACTTTGCATTTCTGTACATCAAATTATACAAGCTTCTAACTTCTTAAAATATTAGTGTTTTCATTTATTTTTTTAAAATAAAATCTTAGTTTGCAAATTTAGAGATGAAGTTATTTGTCAGACTTGGGTGAATTACCGAACTAAGTCATTAACTCATGAGGTTTTAAAGATTTTTTTTGTTCTTGGTACTAGAATGAAGAATTTTTTGAAAGTTACGGTACAACAATTGTTGTTAGATTTATATCTTTAGGATTTTGATGATAATACATAAGTAGCAGGCTGATAACCCTAATACTAGGCTAACTCAAGCTTATGTCTGTAAAGTTGGTATCAAGTCCTTTAAAGTTTATGTTTGTTTGTATTGTATTAAGTTTAAGTTTATTTTGAGGTTTGAAGTATGGATAGCTAGGCTGAATCAAAGATACATCAGGCAAAGCTTAAAGTGTTCGTCAAGCTGACGTTATGTCCCACAAGTTGAGTCAAGCATTGTCAACATCAAGACCTTATGAAGATTCCTCAAAGTGAAATTAAAATTACGGTTGTTGAGATCGAATTTGATTCCAGGCAGATCTTCGCGGTTCGTGACTGACCTGATAACACAGTACAAGTGACAACGAATCTCAACTCAGTTTGTAAGACGCTTCACCTCTAACCAATAGGTCGGGGATTCGAGTCACCTCGGGCTAAAAAAAAAACAAAACAAGTCACATCAAGACAAATAGGTTATCAGATGTTCAAATGGCGTCAGAATTCAATTATATGAAGTGAAATGTTATGATAACTTTGTTATGTATTTAGTCTGTGTACTGAAAAAATCAAAGGAGAGTTTAATTAAAGTAACTTCTAGGTAAACCACAAGAAAGGTTAATTACTTGATGTTTAACATAGATTTGCTTTTAAATCCTTAAGGGGATTACTTGTAATGTACTTAGTTGCGGTTGTAAACGATCTACAAAAAGTAGTGAATTACAGGTTGAGGTTGAAGTGGAGGAATTATACCATTCTTCTATACCACTATAAGTCTTATGTGTTTACTTTATTTTTTATTTTTTATTTTTTAATTAAAAGGAGTATGATACTCCTGCTTATTTATATACATATTACAAAATCACGGGGGTTTGTAAGACCCCGCCAACAAAAGTGCCTTCAAGGGCAAAGGATAATTTACAATTCCAAAAGACCTACTAGAAACCAAATAATCTTGACTGTCACTACTAACAGCAGACCACAATAATATAGGTTCAAAGACCACTACATGTAAACAATTTGATTTTTGAATCCTCAACTTGTGCCCGCGAGATGGACACTTCGTGATCTTCCAGCTTAAGCACGCACTCCTAATCATATTAGTTTCATCAAGGTACCACCAAAACACAGCCATACATGTCATAAGCAAGAGAAAAATCTTCATCATTTGGGTTCTTTTGATGTTTTCTTACCAGATTTCCTTTCAACACATTTAAGAACAGGGATTGAAGCAGCATAAGGGGTTTTACTGGAATTTTTAGTCGCCCTAACAGCTAGTTTTTGGGCAGGATAATGAGGCACAATAAGATGCGCCGCAGAAGACTCATAATGCACATGACTTAAACAGGTAAAAATATCAAGGAAGGACTCGTTCCCTTGTGTCGAATTAAAATGACACATCCTGCAGATGTATAACCCACAGGCGGAAATTATAGGATTGTTGTTCTACTGTCAGAAAAGTTGTAATTAATTCGTGTTTCTTTGTGTGATTTTCAGGTCATGGATTAGCGGTTTGATGCGAAACAGGATTTCTGATTTCGCAAGTAACTTACCCCAGAAAGCCTTTTCACTTCTTGATCTCCATAGCCACCAAATTGTTGCTACGAACACCTGGCACCATCGTGTGGATGGTATAACATCACAAGTATAATAAAGTCGATCGGGTTCTCTGTATAAACAACTCATATTGAGGGGATGTGACAAGAATCACGATGTAGCTAAAATCATCAATCAATCTAGCTCAGCTTGTGAAGTTTACAAAGGAAGACGAAGTCGTACTTGATGCATCGTGTTTTGTACTACGCCATTAGGTTTAGAGGATTTTGATTGTACAATATGCCTACTTAGCTGTACCATTCAGTTTAGTACTGAGATTAAGTGATTAACCGCTCTATATAAACAGAACTTATTTTAATTTTCTCCGTGAAGCTTTTGAGTTCCAAATTATTCGACTTTTATACTTTTTATATTGCAATCTTTTGAGCTTTTGAGCTTTTGAGGATCTTCGATGGCTATTTTCCATGTTCTTCATATTGCAATCTTCTGCAATCTTCATCCCTTTGAAAAATCTTCATTCTTCTTAAGATCCTTTTCCTTAATTAAAAGGTCTTCTATCTTACTCACAAAGTCTTCTCTCTTTCTTGAACTTTCACGTCTCTAATTAGGTTGATTCCTGCTGATTTTCACAATCTTCCACTGTGGAACTAGCAAAGTGAATAGAAAAGGCAAAACTTATATTTTCCATAAGTAATGCTGAATGTCGGCTAGGAGGTTGTAACAAGACTTTCCACAACTCTAACTGCAACTTCCAACACTCCAGACATCCTGCATTAACAGTGATAAACAAGAAATACAGGAGCTCGATGGATGCCATCCTCTCTTCATTATTTTGAATCTGATGATGATGGGCATGATGGGCATTCTCGTAAGGCCCTTGTGGCATGGGAGACATTGTGTGATCCTAAAAGCTGTGTTGGATTGAATCTGATATCTTTGGCAGAGAGGAGTGTGGCTATGATGGCCAAACTCCTTTGGCAAATTCAAATGAAGAAAGATAAATTATGGATCAGGTGGATCCATTGCTACTATATGAAAGGGAAAACTGTGGAGGAGTTCCAAGTGAAACCGGCTTGTTCATGGGTAGTAAAAAGGATCTTTAAGTGTCGACAAGATATGAAGGGACTGGAAGCTTGGCGAAATGCTGTTCGGCAGAAAAGGTACAGCACTCGTCAGATTTATAATGAAGTACGGGGTCAAAGAGAAAGTTGCGTGGAGACACTTGGTTTTGAGTAATATAGCACGTCCTCGTGCTATCTTTTGCTTGTGGCTTTATCTACATGGCCGTCTACCGACAAAAGATCGCTTTGCACGGTTTGGAATTGGAAACACATGAACATATTTTTTTCCATTGCCCACTCACACATACATTGTTGGTGAGACTAGTGAATTGGGTGCAAATGAGGACAGTACCTAGGAGATGTAATGCTATTTGGCCATGGATTATTCAAAAGGCCAAAGGATAAAGTTGGGTTGCTATGATTCTGAGGGGCTTAGTGGCTGAATTGGTTTGGGAGTGTTGGCATACGCGGAACAGAGTAATATTTCAGCAAGGCACTGTGGATATGGAATTGATGTACAAATCGATTATTCGAGTCATTTTAGCACGATCTAGCATGTATAGGAAAATACGTACTCATGTTGCTAGGCTTCAGTTTTGTTGATTAGATCAGGGTTACCAAATTCGCTGGGAAGGCCTCGTACTCCGTACTAGTTCGTCCGTACTAAATCGCAGTTCGCCGGCGACCTGATACGCCGGAATACGCGTA
>JAYMSL010004067.1:0-11557 GCA_036897195.1 Plantago coronopus | reverse complement strand
GAACCACTTCGGATCCAATATTGACTCACTTTGGATCCAAAATTATTTTGTACCTAAGTTACTAATATTACATATGGAATTTAAATGACCTCAAAACCATACACATGTTATACTAATATAAGTTTAAATCGGTCTCTCTTTACGTATTTTTTAAAAGAAATTGTTTCAATATGAGTCAATTGGTGGATCCAACCAAGTCATTTAGTAGTTCATGGATCCAAATGGTTCCGGATCGGTTTTGACTCGAGTCAATTTTTAAATGATTCTAACTTGGTTTGGATCCATTGAATCAGAATCGGATCCGAATCGAGTTTGACAGCCCTACACCAATCAAGTTGTCCAACACAAACAGTGATTCTTCACTGTATTGACAAAACCGAAAACGTCTTGATTTTCCACCTCTATCTCAGTAAAATGACCAAGTTTCATAACAATGAGTCAATGAAGCTCACAACTCCGGCATTTCATTTACAAAAACACACCTAGTAATCTCCAAGCATCTCGATTTTTCACTGAACAAAAACTTAATGAACACAGATATTTGGATCCGTGCGAAAGGATCCACATATGGGACAAAAAAACTGGAAAATGAAGTCCAACAAACTTTGAGGTGTATGCTACAAACTGAACTATATCTCTAAGAAACCTGTGATTATTCATTCAATTCAATAGTACATAACAGGTAATAATACCCTCCTGCTGCTTCCTACCATCACCAATGTAGAGTCCAATATAGAGATAAGAGAAGATAGATAGATATAGATATAAAAGAATACATCAGACCCCTACCCCAAGCCCCTCAGGTATGCTGCTAACCGAACCTATAGGCGAAAACTAGGCTCCTGGCGGGGTTTAAGTTAGCTCTCCACTATATATGCGAATTTCAAACTCGTACCTACGCAGACATCACCTCAGCGTAACCGTTCAGATGTGTCTTTTGCCATCTCCATGCGACCTCCAGACTCTCTTGGAGATTAGTATGTGTGGCTGTCCAGTTTAGCTCGTTCTTGATCTTTGTAGGGTCGCTATATACTTCAGCGTAATCGCCAGGTCTACGGGGAAGGAAATCAACTTTTACAGACACACCGGTTGCTTTCTTACAAGCTTCGACAAACTCCTTCACTGATCTCCCTGATTAGATTAAGAGAACTTGAAATGAGAAACAAGTCTCTGTTGACATGTATAAGCATGGGATGGTATTCACCCGACAAAATTATGCTCTGACAAAATATCAGCTTGAGAAGACATGAATCAGGTTCCAGGGGAGTTAGTATTTCAGAAATCCAGTTTTAAGTAGAAATGTGAACTCATGTGGGGTCTGAGGGAGGGGCACATTAGAAGTTCTCTTAAACTGTGAATCAAAACAACCAGGATAATGGTAATCTTGCTAATATTAGATAAGAAGACAAGGGAGAATTACCTCTTCCGGTACCAACATTATATATGCCAAGATGCTTCGGTTTGGCCTTCTCAAGAGCTTTGACATGTGCATCAACCAGATCCGTAACATCAATATAATCCCGTATACATGTGCCATCTGCAGTCTTATAATCGGTTCCTCTAACCTGCACAAAGAATCCAAATAGACATAAATACAAATATTGTACTCAAAGCAAGCCTTGAATCATATTAACTTGTAAGATTAAATTTAACAGGAGAATAGAAGAAAACGATGAAAGCACCTTAAGACCAGCAGTGATGCCACGAGCAGCATCAAAACAAGCACCAGATATCCGTCCATGCTCACGTAGTTCTGGTCGGGGAGCTTCACCGAGCCTTCCCTCAGGATCAGAACCGATCACATTGAAGTATCTGAAACATTGGACATGTATAAACTGAGACATTTTACAGCAACACAGATACAGAATATTTAAGATGGCCCTTTTAGTCATTCCTGGAAACTTGAAAACTATTGATAAACCTACTTAAGTTTGCAGATAGGAACATTCATACTTGTCGATCCATGTAGATAATACATAATATTTTTAACTTTCAGGGGGATAAGTAATAACTAACTAACTCAGGCAATGCACACAGGCAGTCCAAAATCTTTGTACTATCAAATAAAACACAGGCACACAGGACATACCTTAGAATCATGACGGCCATATCCGTGTTTTTATGAAAATCAAGGATTATATCTTCCGCCATTTTTTTCGCTTTTCCATATGGGTTTATTGGAAGCTGTGAATAGAAGAAAGGCCACTTAGTAGATGGCTCTAACTGTGCAAAACTCTCCCCATAATACAACTCAAATAGCATACTATAGCAAGTTAAACATACCTGTGGCGTAACCTCGGTAATGGGCATCTTTTCAGGTTCCCCATAGGTCGCACAAGTACTCGAATAAATCAAAGTATTCACTCCATGAGCTGCCATCGCTTCTAATACACCGAGAGTATTTGATGTAATATTGTGATAATACCTGATTTGTAGTTCATTAGTACAGTGACGACAGTTTTAAGGAAACAACACAGTTCATGTGGGATTAACTACAAATTTTCCCATTAAATTAAAGCAAAAATATTTGTAATATGCAGGACAACTGTGCATTGCATATACTATAGAGAAATTGAAAATAAGCTTAACGCTAACTAGAATTTGTCTTATTAGCATGACCGTATGACTGGACTTACTTGAGAGGGTCAAGGGTACTCTCTCCAACATACGCTACAGCAGCAAAGTGCATCACTGCATCAAAAGCATTCTCCGAAAATATTTTGTGAACCTGTACAGCAATCAGGGCAAAGTAAGTTTCCAATAATTTAATTTCCTCACACAAGCAATTCAACAGAAACCAGCATGTAAAGTGAATATACCACTTTTGCATCACCAAGATCGCCATATATAAACTGAAGTCTCCCTGGTTCGGGAAATAGTTCGTGCAAGACCTTGACAGCACCAAGGTTTCCCCTTGAGAGATTATCCTGTCAGGAGCAAGCGTTTACACGCATCAATATCCAAGACAAAATAATGATAATGAAGGAAATAGTCATCTGGGTAAGAAAGATACCACAATAGTCACGCGATAGTTGTCCTTAAGAAGTCGCAAAACAGCATGCGAACCAATATAGCCAGCACCTCATGTCACTAACACATGAGTGACACCCGGTTCATGACTTGCAAACTGCGTAAAGAAACACACAGGACTTTAGAAAACTTGGCAGGTCATTTTCATTACATTAAAAGGCATTAATCTCTGCCACTCGGCACAGCATAGGAATCACTGAGAAAGTTTGGAAGACAATAGAAGTCACATACATGGTAATGTATAATCAACACAACATTAATACTTGTTTAATTCCACTACAGCTAAAAGACTACTACTAACATTAGGTACATGGACACAAACAATCTAGGATCTTCTTAAATTCCACTACATTCATGGGGTACCAAAAGTACACTTAACATTAACGAGACTAAAACAAACAAATAAAGCAGATTACTGAAACAAGTGCATCAACAAAAAATTTAAAAAATAAAAATAACTATACTACTCTGATCATAAGATATGTCGAATATACAGGAAATTGAACAGATATCTTACTTGGCTGGGTGTGTTAAAACTCGAAGATTGCTTCAGCAAAAGAATGCACAGTGCTGTAAGAGTGGAAACCATTAAAATCCTCCCACAAAGACCACTCTTCTTCTTCGGGTCAGCGTAATCCATGCCTGACAAACATACAACACTTCCAATATCAAGCTGCTGACAAACAATACCTTCGGTACTAAATCGAGTAAAGAACAGCCGTACCGCCTAAAGACATGGATCTGTTAGTCCTCGCCTGAGTTCTTGTCCTGGTAAAACTCAGCATTGAGAAAATCTCCTCTTTTACTCTACTTAAGGCAAATAATGACAACAAAAGCCAATCTACATCAATGTCAACTACTCACCCTGCAAAGTTTGATTGCAAATCCCTCAGTCAGCATCAATTGAAACCAAAAAAATAAAAATTAAGACTTTGATGATATGATTTACAAATATCTTCTGGAAAAGGTGAAAAAAATCTGGAGATGGGCCATAAGCACAAAAGATGGAAATAATAATGAAACATTCACAAGAGCTACAGCTGGTCTGACCCCAAATAACAAGACCAATTCAAATTCCCAATTCTTGCATACGAGGAAACAAAACCCAAAAACTCTTAACACCTAAAAACCAACCAGAAGCTACAACCCCACGACCTCAGTGATGAAGAAAGTTTCAAGCTTTGGCGAAACCGATGAAAACCCACATGGCATTCCAGCGTAAATAAGCAAAAAAGCTTGAATTTTTTGTACCTTAAGTTTGACATGTGAATGGATGAATGATCAGAAGATCTCGGAAAGCAAAAATGACGAATGAAATAAAGGGGTAGCCATGTGAGAGAAAGGTCAAAAAGACGACGATTTCAATGCATTCGGGGTAGAAAAAAACTCGATCACAAACAATTAACAAGTGAAAGTTAGAGAATCAGAAACCCAAGATCAAAATTGGTGAGAGCAGAGAAAGGTTACCTGGAAATAGAGAGAGAGCAGGTGGCGTTTTCGTTCTGGTTTCGGTTTTGAATCGAAAGGGAGAGTGCTTTTCTTTGTTTTTTTGCCAAGCCCAAGAGTTATTATTTATATAGGAAATAAATAAATAAGAGTAAATAATTTAATTTAATTAGATTTTTTTAACCTATTAATTTAATTAGATTAGATTATTATTAATTAAATAAATGTAAATTGGGAAAGGGAGAAGAGAGCTGTCATGGAATAGAAGAATCAAAGAATTTGTACAAGAAGAAGTGGGGAAGGTAATTTAAGGTGTCCCAAACTCTCTCTCTTTTCCAATTTTTCTATGTTTTCCTCTTCCCAAAGCTAAAATTAAGGGTAAGCTGTTTCCTAACTAGCTCAAGTTTTACTCCATTGGTATAATAATCTTCCCATGTGAAATTCCTTAAATTAAACTGAATTGAACCTAATCTTTTTAAATTAAACTGAATCGAATTGAATTTAAGTATAAATTTAAACTGAACTGAATAAGATCTTACTTCCCAAAGGAAATCAATATTATGGTTCCAACTTCCAAATGTAAAATTCATTTGAAAAAGAAAAAACAGATTTTACTATTTTAAATAGCATAGCAAATCATGTAATACGATATCTCAAAATAATATTCTATTTAATTTTTGGTGCAAAATAAGAAGAACAATACTAATTCAAAGTAATTAGTTGGTAATGTGGTTCACTTCCACTTTATTTAAATCGGGAATAACGGTAAATAAATGAAGTGATTCCACGCACACGAAAGTCTAAATTACAAAAATTGACAAATATTCAGGGCAATACTAATTACTAACAAACTTCTTATCACGCCAAATTGACGTGAGTTGTATGCTTAGGGCAATGATCATGAAAATTAATCATACTTTAGAAGGAAAATCAATTTGCTTCACTCGAAGTAAAGTTTTAATATAGCATCTACTAAGTACTAACGATAAGGATTATCCCTTAAATACACACTAATGATGCCGATAGGGTTTGTTATCATTTCCTTCTATACTTAACCACAATTGTATTGTATTACTCTAAAACCATCCGTCTAATATTAGCATTTTACCAAATCCTAAATATATGGGTTTTGGCAAATCTTGATGTATAAAACGTATTAGTCCATCTTAAAGCACTATTCGTTAGATTAAGCAGTTTGCTTGTCAATCCAAGCAAAGATATGAGTCTGTAAGTTAACATTATAATACCAATAGGGATTATAATATTATAGAGGAAGATTATTTCGTGATCGACGTTGAAAACGTTTGACCGTAAAAAATCAGAAGTAAATGGTTGGTAAAATCAAACATATATATATTGTTACTTTAATCAAAATAATGATATCGAGTAGATGCAACTCAGTGTCACCTTATTTATTTACATTTTTTAATAGCAGTACATTTTCAGATCAACATTTTTTAACAGCAGTACATTGTATAATAATCGGTCAAGACAACAACAGATTAATTTACACTCGGTTAAAGTTTAGAGATATCGAAATTTCTTAACTCATAGTGAGTGTTTGTCATTGATTTTCAGAATTGCTTTTAACCTGCTTTTGCTTAAAGTGGTATAGAATTGCTTTTGATAAAAAGTTGTAGGTGTTTGCTAATTAGGAAAAAAAAAAAGAAGCCTGGAGTGATTTAAGCAGGAAAAAGCAAGTCTTGGTCTGATTCTAAAAAGCAGCGGTTACCTGCTGTTTTTTAGAGAAGCAGAAACAGAAGTTGTGAAATAAAATACTACATTTCTGCTTCTTTTTTTTTCCCAGAAGCAGAGAAGTGCGTTTTTAAGCAATAACAACCACTACCATAATCCATTAATAGTAATCAGAGTTTTGAGAGACAACAAAGAAGTTTAACTCAATATCAAATCTGTTTATTACTGTAAAATTGTGTTAAAAAAATTAACCCAGGTTATTAACCGAGTGCGAATCAATCCGCAATATTTGGTTAGATTGAGACAGGACGATATAAGAGGTTAGAAAAGGCAAAGGCAGAGTAGTACAAGTCCCAGCAGAAGCGTCACGCATGTATGTAGGGTTTCTTCTATGCTAGGTGGGAGACTAATGGTCTCACTTGCCAAGATCATGCTAGGTTGTTCGTGTTGGGAAGACCACGTGTCGTGTATTTGGTTGGGTTATATATATAATTTTCACTTTATAATAAATGAGGAACTTACCGGTAATATAAGGCTTGTAATTGAATGCGCATTTGAAAAGAAAAGAAAACAACATAGGACATGTGAATTTATGTGCGATCAATATCTTACTAGTACATGTTCTCCATGTGTCATACCTACACTTAACCTGCGAGTCCTTGTCTTCTTTATTGAATTCAAAATTGATTCACATTGGGTGGCAGGATCTTTACATGAACGATTACCACATCATAAAGTATAAACACACCTAAAGATAGGTTAATTAAAGCCTGATTATTCGGATATGTGGTGGAGCCAGAAATTACGAAAATACTATTTTTGAAATTTTGAGTGGAATAAAATGTTAAAAGTTTCAAAATTTTAATTGATTTTTGGCAAATTTAACCTATTTCACTATATTTATACACTAATACTTTATTAATCTTATAACTTCAAATAAATCCATACCATCTTATGTCTCTGCCGAGTTCTAACATTCGACATCTCATGTGCTACTCCAGCACTTTTACCACTCGGTCACCCTTATTACTCCCAAAATTTTATTGGTTAAATGTGTAAATTTAAAATTTTGGACGAAGCGACTGCCTACTCCCGCCACGCCATATCTCTCCCTGATTTGGATTAGCGGACTATATTTTATCACTCTTTTTGCATACTATGTTAATATTAATAGTCTAGATAGTTATGTAAATAATATCTTAGCATATCTTAGCCTAGTTTGTATCTGATTAGGTCTCTTGTACTTGTACTATATATATTCGATGAATGCAATGAAATCATTACGGAAAATATTATCTCTTCCTTTAAATATTTATGCAATGATTTTACATTTATAGTGTTGAGTACTGGGATCCATGTTCCATTTGGAACTACTCCCCTTTTAGCTCTTGTGACGACAAGTGTCTTTAGAGTGATGGTGCGTACGTCTCACGCGTTCAGTCGACCTTTAGGCTAGGTCAACTTTCAGATTTGCCCACTCTTTCTTATATTGTTATAAATGACTAGTGGAGTTTAGACAAAAGTTGCGGCTCTATCGTTTGAGCACGACCGTTCTTCCCCTTTTGGATGGTATAATACCACCTTGATACCCATGGTGAGGCATATAGTAGTTTTTTCTTGTGCCAAAACGTATTTGTTTGATACTCGAGGTCAGTTTTAGGCAGAGGTCCGGTCGCACTTATGGTCGGTACACTTGTGTTCCTAACTTGGTTCTTGTCTGGTAAATTCTCCGTACCTTAGTGTTTGATTATGTAATGTGTTTGGTGAGTAATTAGGATTAGAGTTATTTAAAATAACAACTAACTAACAACTAAAATTCAAGATTTGTTCGAGGTCTTCTCCCAATTAGGATCGTGCATGATCGCATATATGCTTACACTTGTGTTTTGTTTGTTTTTGAAAGTTGAGTTCAACCGGATCCTTAGTCAAATAGTAGGACACGAGAGATGTCATCATCATATTTTCGAACTATATATAAAATACAGATTCAAAATGTTTTATAAAATGTTGGCCGCCGGATATATAGGTTTGGAAATTCAATACATATCTTCTAGTCTTCTACTACCAAGTTGACAAAAGTCAAATTTGTTGTTACGCCATGCAAATTTCTGCACCAAATTTCTTGTTGACTGCTTCTAACGCGCCAACTTCTTACCAACACCCATTCATTAATTTCTCAACCCACAAACTTAAAGTGAATAATTGGAATTCAATTCCAATTATGATTTAGAGTTATCGGGATTTCTTAGTTCAGGAATAGTAACCGAAATTTGGAAGAAAGTATTAGAAAGTATTTGGCATTCAGATAAGAAACTGCGTTAAACCTTTAACTCAATGCTACAGTAAAAAGCAGCTTTGGCATTGAGTTAAGCCCTCCTTTTTTTCTCTTCAAAAATTCAGTTACTATTCATGGGTTAAGAAATCCCGATAAATCTAAACCTTATTCGAGTGTCCATCAGTCTGAGAGTGTTTGGTTTGAGTTAAGGAATTATAGGTTTTATATGAGAATAATATTAGATTGTGTAAGATAGTAGGATATGTGTAATAATATAATTGGTGTTAAGGTTGTTTAATATGATTGGAACTGATGAGACAGAATGAAAAGTAGAGGAATGCAAAATTTGGGTTAAGGAGTTTTACTTAACCGAATCCCAAACAGTGATATCACTGTAGCATTGAGTTAAGCCATTAACTCAATGACAAACACTCTCTAAGTCTTCCCTTGAATCTTAGTTAGACATATGTAGTATTCCCTCCAGTTTTTTACAACCTTCCTAGGTTTGATTTGTTTTCGAACTTTGATTGTGAATTACTCGAAAATTATACAATAAAATAATATTTAAAAAATATATTATGAAAATAGTTAGGTACACTTATATAATAAGTATAATTTTATTACATTTTTATATGTTATGATTTAACCGTAGTTTTACGGTCAAAGTTTGAAAAAAGTTGTCTAGAAAGATTGTAAAAGAACAGATGGAGTAATTGTTAAATCGTCTATGATTCAAGTGTGTATAACATAAGACTTTGTAATTAAAAAGACATAGAAAAAATTTAATGTAGTATGGTTTCGAAGAATCAAACAGGGACATGATGTAATAAAAGTGAGTGAGTCTCTTGTGGTTCCGGAATTTCCATAAGCTTATAGAAATTCAGGTTCTTTATATTATTAACTGCGAGCGCACATATGGTCTCTAAAATCCCAGATAGTTGAGAAAATACGCCCAGTTACTTAATAAAAAAAACCCCAGACAATTGAGAAAATACGCTCAGTTACTTAATAAAAAACACCAGACAGTTGAGAAAATACGGTTCTTATCAGTAATTCGGATACATGAAAACCTTTGGCAATTATTCTATAACCTAAAGGGAAATGGTGAACCCTAAAAACAAATCGTAAATCATATATAAAAAAAACACTATATAGTTCAGAAATACGTCCAGTTACTTAATAAAAGAAACCCCAGACAGTTGAGAAAATACGCCCAGTTACTTAATTAAAAAACCCCAGACAGTTGAGAAAATATGCCCAGTTACTTAATAAAAAAACCCAGACAGTTGAGAAAATACGCCCAGTTACTCAATAAAAAAACCCCAGACAGTAAAAAATACTCTCAGAAAACAAATACCCCAGATACAAACTAAAATTGACACATAACCGGATAATACTGGTTAAACCATAAGTTACAACACGCGGATTGCGGTCGAACCATAAGTTGCAACGCGCCTTGTATTAGTACTATAATAACCGGAATTTTCTTAAGATTCAGAAAATTTCGGAATTTTCTGAGAGTTTACCAATAAAAGTGATCTACTAACGAATATGCTTAAGAAAATGATGGATGTTTATATTGTATTGTTATCGACAATTATTGTTTGCGATTCCAAACAAACACGTCGACACCAACTTAATTTCAAACTAGCAACTGTACGACATTTTAAAAAGATGAATGACACTGTGCTATGATAGTGCATCTTTCAAGTTTCAATCATTGAAATGCATATATTGCCTCTTGTTTCAATTTCTCAAAATTATTGAGTCTAGAGTCAATTAAGATAGATGGATAATTGAGATTAAGAATAAGAGGAGTAGGTTTTCCAGTAGACCATCTCTTTTGATTTTTTTTAAATGACAAACTACAGTACTACCGCATAATGACCACAAACCTCTTACTTGTAAAGAATTTCGACTCGTTTACCTTATCGCTGGACCACCTTATGACTTCCAATATAATTCAAATTTAAACTACCTTATGCTTTTGTTGGAGTTCGAATACGACTTTATCTGTGCTACTCCAAATTTCTTACTACTCAACCACCCTCTATGTTAATGATTATGTGATTTATGAGTAATTATAATTCAAAAGAAATCAATAAAATGAAGTGGGAATTGTTTTTTAAGAAAAGAAAGCAACCTATGCCACATTTAACAGTTTTGACAGACATAATCCATAAAATTGATCAATATCTTAATAGAGATATATTAAATAACAAGTCACTAGACTTTAGTAGTAGTACACTAGTACTTAACAACTAAGCAGCCCTATTGGGAGTAATAATTTGTCATTTATTTATATTTATATAAATAAATAACTAAGCGAATTTGCCTTTTCCTGCGAAACATAGGCCACACTGGCCCCGAACCAAAACCTTGTTCCTACTACATTATTAGTAATATAAAGTCACACAACTCACAAGGAATACTTTGTCCGCCCCACATTTTATCAGACTAATCCTTTTAGGATATGGTCACCTATTTCTTCAGCATACTTAGTCCATTTCAAATGAATACCTAAAAGTTTATACTACAACATTAATATTCTTTCCGCTCATGGGAAAGCCACGTTGTCGAGCCCGTTATAGGTTCTTACGAGAAGTTTTGGAAAACTACGAGGAATTAAGTGGGGAGTGACATTTTTCAAAAAGAGTTGGCGGCGGACAATTAATCTTTTTAAAAACTATGAAAAGTATTTGATTGGATTATAGTTATTTTGTACCTCAAAAACTCAAACGTTTTTCCTATTTTAAATGTTAGGCTAGCTGGTGCTAGGTACCAACCAGATTTTTTTACCTCCAAACTTGAAAACCAACACCTGGATCTGAATCAAAACAACTTAATTTGAGCTCTCTTCTCTGGAAAATCTAAACCTCTACTAACTTCACCTGTTTCCAACAGGAATCTTCCAAACCCCCCGTCACCACCACAACCTCCACCTAGGTACCAACTAGTTACTCTCGCAAGCAGTTTTTTATACTGGAAAGTGAATATCAAATAGGTCCTATTACTTGTATGTAACTTACAAATAAATGACATATACACTTATAGATCCATTATACACATATACATTTGAATATAAACCAGATATACATGAGTATATTTCCA
>JAYMSL010004066.1:0-11561 GCA_036897195.1 Plantago coronopus | reverse complement strand
GAAATATACGATACTAATGAATAAGTGATCATACCTAGAAGGTTAAGCGGGTTTATCCAACAGTGTTTTAAGATTGAGTAGTTTTATCTAACATTGCTTTTGTTAACAAAATATTTCACTTGTATATGAAGCATTGTCTTACTCAAAGTGTTTTGCATCTAGAACACTCCACGTTTGTGCAATCGTCCTGACTCCTGAAATTCCTCAAGAACTGATAGGTGACGATCGGGCTTATGTGTTTTAAGTAAACTGTGCGTACATGGATGATGGACCTCAGTATCTTCAGTCTTACAAAGGCGGTTTGCAATAATATAATCTTATATGAAAGATGAAACTTCGAAGTTACTGTAATTAAATACGTATAAATGTGGATATTATTTTTATCCTTGACAATTAATTGTTTTATTTTTAGTCAATTGTAAGGCCAGGTACAGTTAGCCCATAAACACACAATTGTGTTAGTGGAAAGTAAAGCTTATGCATCAAGATAATAGTAAAAGAAAGACTTGAAATTGTGCACAGTCAGAGTTAGATTTGATTGATATTCTGAACCTTTTTGAGCATAGATAAATGTATAATAATGGGTTACCCAATATTTAACTTAACTAAGCATGGAGTTGCATGAAAGGCAGAGTCCCACTACTATAACATTCCCATAATATCACCAAATCAAATGGCTCACAAATTATATAACTTACACACAAAAAACCATAATGAAATACTAAACTAAAACTTAAAGTGAAGTTGAAAATAAAGCTGATTTATTAGTCATTGGTACTGGTGCAGCTAGAAATTGCAAAATCACAATTCATCCTTGTGTTGTCACCACATGCATTCCACTTTCCACTTCCCCAAATCAACCTTTGGACCCCTCTTTTTTTTTTTAAATTTACCTCATCTACAAGAAAAGAACACCACACTAGTTCTACTATATCATCACTTACTGCTCTCAAAATTCTCATCACAACTCCAATCATTCATACACGTAAAAGCCCCTCCCTAAAAGTTCATCTCATTTCCAACTACTACTCTTCATTCCCCTGCAGCTACAAAACACCCTCCCATGATCATTATATCAACCCAAAAACTCCCTTAGATTTTCACCCTTGACTACTTAAACTAGGTCTCTTTTCCCATTTTCTCATCTGTAACTGTATCTGTTACGTACGACTAATCAGGATGAGAGCTGGAGTAGGTTGTTCGGTGCAACAGTCACTCTCTCCGGATGCTGCTTCGGTCGTAAAACAAGCGGTGGCACTTGCCAAACGTCGTGGCCACGCGCAAGTAACACCGCTGCACGTGGCTAACACAATGCTTTCCTCGTCGGCCGGCTTACTGCGAGCCGCCTGCCTCCAGTCCCACTCACACCCACTCCAATGCAAAGCACTCGAGCTCTGCTTCAACGTGGCGCTAAACCGCCTTCCTGCTTCCTCGTCCGGGCCCATGCTGGGTCCAACATCACACTCGCAGTATCCTTCCATATCGAACGCACTCGTAGCTGCCTTCAAGCGGGCCCAGGCCCACCAGCGCCGCGGATCAATTGAGAATCAGCAGCAGCCTGTGCTAGCTGTAAAGATCGAGCTCGAGCAACTTGTAATCTCCATACTGGATGATCCAAGTGTCAGTAGGGTTATGAGGGAAGCAGGGTTTTCCAGTACTCAGGTGAAAACCAACGTAGAAAAAACCGTTACTTTAGAACTTTCACCCCAAAATTCGGCTTCTCAGGTGACCAACAAGCCTAAAGAAAGTAGCCGGAACGAAAGGAAAACAACCGCACAAGAGGTGGTTAGGAAAGAAGATGTGGAGTCTGTTATCGACGCTCTACTAACTAGTAGGAAGAGCAAGAGTATTGTTATAGTAGGCGAGTCGATTATGAATATAGAAAGTACAGTGAAAGGACTAATGGAGAGAGTTGATAAAGGTGAGGTGCCTCAGGATTTGAGAGAAGTGAAGTTCATTACGATTCCTCCGCTTTATACATTCTGTAATCTCCGAAGAGAGGAAGTTGAGCAGAAGATTGGCGAGCTTAGCTGCCTCGTGAGAAGCCTCGTAACAAAAGGCGTGGTTCTGTACTTGGGTGACTTGAAGTGGATCAGTGAGTATAGGGTGAACTTGGAGCAAGAGAAGAGCTACTATTGCTCCGTGGAGCATATGATTATGGAGCTAGGGAAGTTGGCCTTTGGAGTTGGGGAGAGTATGGGGAGATTTTGGTTAATGGGAATTGCAACTTTTCAGACTTACATGAGGTGTAGAAATGGCTATAATTCACTTGAGAATGTTTGGGGGCTGCATCCTGTTACTATTCCTGCTAATAGCTTGGGTCTTAGCCTGATTTCCGATCGCAACAGGTATCTTTCTGTCTTACCTAAAAGTTCGAACCTTTATACTTCTGAATGAATGATTAAGTGTTTATATAAGTTCTATTCTTTTGTTAAATTAGTGACGAGAAAAATGAAGTTAGGAGTGCAAGAATGGATTCGAACGAGGTCATGATGCTTACGAATGATCACGAAGGGAAACTCACTTGCTGCACGGATTGTT
Organism: Plantago coronopus; assembly: GCA_036897195.1. Classification (NCBI taxonomy): domain Eukaryota; kingdom Viridiplantae; phylum Streptophyta; class Magnoliopsida; order Lamiales; family Plantaginaceae; genus Plantago; species Plantago coronopus. Next base: position 9,020 of record JAYMSL010004066.1, on the reverse strand, counting down.
CAGCGAAATTTGAAGATGAAGCTGGAGAGTTGCGAGCAAGACGGACTAACGTGATTTCATTGTCAAGCCTTCCTCCTTGGCTTAAGGATGAAACTACAAGACTTGGACATAACGACGAGGTATAATCATCTCTTCTCCTTCTTCACCTCCGTTCATTTTTTACGACTTATGGAGAAGTAAATTAATTTTAAGATATTAATGAATATGCAAACTTTAGCAAAATATTTATCCGAATATGTTGCACAATATGTAAAATAATTAGTTTCAAGTTGATTCACTCGATATATAGATTAATCATTAAGATTAGATGTCTTCAACTAAAGAACTGGACTCCTTTTTTCTTCCTTCTTTTTCTCTTTTTCCTGTACATTTTTTAGTATAATAAGATGAAAATGAATAAACTGTTTGCTTTTGATTTTTCAGAACTGTGAGTACTCAATCAAGGAACTATGCAAGAAATGGAACACATACTGTAGCTCAACCCACAAACACCCTCATTTCCTCGGTAGAACCCTAACATTTCCTTCTTCGTCCGTGTCGTTGTTTTCGTTCGACCATTCAAACCCTAATTCACCACAAAACTCCAATTTTCACTCATGGAAAGACAACTACCCTTTTTGGCCTTGTAATACATCCTCCAATCCAAGTTCTACCCCTAACTCTACATCCTCTAGCGATGTCGTCATGGAAATCGAATACACGCCAAAGTTCAAAGAGTTCAATGCTGAAAACTTAAACACGTTATGTAACTCCATGGAGAGAAAGGTACCATGGCACAAGGATGTTATCCCCGACATTGCGGGAACAATACTGCAATGCCGTTCGGGTATGCTGAAGAGAAAGGAAACCGTGCAACCTACTAACGGTGTAGATAGTAAAGAGGAAACATGGTTGCTTTTTCTTGGCTTAGATACCATAGCTAAAGAGAGGGTTTCAAGAGAACTAGCTAAGGCCGTGTTTGGATCTTATTCAAATTTCGCTACAATTGGCCTAAGTGGATTTTCCTTGTCCGAAGAATGTCGAAACAAAAGAGGGAGAGACCAACAGAGTTCGACTAGTTACATTGACAGGTTTGCGGAAGCATTGGCTGCCAATCCGCATAGGGTTTTCTTGGTGGAGGATTTGGAGCAAGCGGATCATATGTCGCAAACGAGAGTAAAAAGGGCTATTGAGACGGGGCGATTGACTAAAGAAAGTGGCGAGGAAGTTAGCTTTTCGGACGCTGTTGTGGTGTTGAGCTGTGAGAGTTTGAGGTCTATGGGCTCTCCTAGGCGAAAAACCGAACATGGGAATAATGGCGACGGGGATGATGAGGATTCAAGGCGTGTTTCATTGGATTTGAACATTTCGTGCGATAATCACAGTGATGAAGATCGAACTTTCGATGATTTCTTGGAGATAATAGAGAATGTTGATAAGCGTGTATGCTTCAACATTCAGGACTTTTAGAAAAGTGATTAGCTCTTGTATTTCCTTTTTTTTCTTTAACTAGCAACGAACAGTTTAAAGATGAACTTTATTTTGTTACTCCTCTTTTTGTTTATATTGCATTGTGATTTTCAATATAGATGCTTGTGAATAGAAGCTCCAACTATTTGTTTAAGACTGAGCCATTTGATTCAAATTATACAGGCAAGATTTTGCTGCGCCATCACCTGGTATTTCATCCTAGTCGCAATCTGTATGCAAAATTTCATGGTCGCAATCTGATCTGGTTCCCATAGATCGAACAAGCAATTTTCATCTGTATATATATATATTGATCATGCAATGCGAGTCCCATATATTCGAATTTAAGCTTAGTTCTCTCGATCTTTAAGGTTTGGCTAGCTATGCCATCATCAACATGCTAGAGAGACAGAGAGTATCTTGATTTATGAATAAAAGAACAAAAGGAATTATAAAGAAAGAAAAGACGAAGAGATCAAAAAAGAGGAAAGAATCGCTTTCAAGCAATCAAGAATGAGGCCTTTGATCCTCGATAATAGTTTGTAGCCGATTCTTTTAGCAGTATCCTTTTCCATGCACATAATAATTTGATGGCGCAAAATATATGGGTCACCAGAATATTATTGACACAATTAACGGGGCCAAATGACCCACAAAGTTTTCTTTGAGTATTTTGTGCTTGTTTGAGGTTATAATGATGGCTGATTAGATTTATACAATGAGATCTTTGACTGATCAAGCATGTTAATAATACCTAGCAATAACTTATCTTTAGGAAGCACTTACACAATTAAATAAAGAGTCACTATATATGAGAAATAATAAACTAAACAAAACTTGCATAGGTTTCGAATTTACAATTGTCAAATTATGCATGGTTTTTTTAAAAAAAGAAAAAAAAAAGTATTTGCCTTGAACATAAAGATAAGGAAAGAAAAATAAAGAAAGAAAAGCAAGTTAAAGGTGAAAATAATCACTGGCTTTAATTTTTCTTTCAGTTGTTACGAGGTGATGAACAAAATTAAAGTAATTTTGGTCAAGATCGCATTTTGTAGTTCGTAAAAACGATCAACGCAATTTTTGTTCCTAGAGTACATTATTGTTTGTTGGACAAAGAATAAAGAGTATTCATATTTGTTCTTTTACCCATATCAGACAAAATATAAAGCTAAAGAAATTTGTAATATAAAGCTAAAGAAATTTGTATTGCTCTTTTGCCTTGCACAACTTACCTTACACCACCTTATCTTAAAAAATAAATAAATAAATAAAAAGAAGAAAAGAAAAAGACTTGCGTTACACTGAGTATCCTTATTATGAACCGACTCATTAGCTTCGGACCATAGTAAACACGGTTCAAACTCAAAATCATAAAATAATTATTTTTATAGAAGTGGCAATCACTTAAAAAAGAGTTCAAGTACGAGACGTACTTAAATAGTTTTTTTTTTATAAAAAAAAAAAAGAAAAAAAAAAACTAACTAAACCACAACTATACCAAGCTATTTGTACCAATGCCAGACAAAGTTTTAGACAGTTTTGAAATTGCAGAGTTCCTGCAATAGTTCGAAACAACTAACTTTAGAATCGGTTTAACTTGAACAATAACAAGAATAACTTGAACAGAAGGTTGGCGTTGTTCTTGGTGTTATTGGAACACAAACAACAACTCCAGACCTACTGAACAATCTTAACTACTTTGTATGAAATAAGAACAACACCGGTAATGAAAGTAGACAAGATGTAAATCTTTTCAAGTAGTGTCAACTACTTGATGCTTTAAGGCAAAAACTTGTTTTTTTTTAAACGACAAAGTTTTATTTAATTATATATGTAAAGATATGTACATGTGTGAGCTTAGCAACAAATGTCTCACTCACAAGGATTCACCAAGACCTCGCATACCCAACTCCCTCCTCCTTGACTTCGGACACAACAAACCCGACAAATTCTACCACCTTAAAAACCTCTAAGGCAAAAACTACTAGATGATCAATCTCCGACTTACATCAACGCCTTCCTCTCGATCTCTCACTAGAGAAACAAAGCAGACAAACTATGAGAACCATCTCGTCTATCCTAACCTTAATAACTCTCAAGAGCTAGGCTATAAAGTATGTAGACATCACTCAACTTAAATGATGCTCTAGTAAGAGAGTTGAATGCTAAAAACTAGAGAAAATTATGAAATGGTGCTACTTTCAAATCTTTATTACAATTTAATGATACATAAAAAACATCTTGTAAAATAATGAAAAACGTTTTTGCAGATTAGTGATATAACTAAATTTAGTAAATTTATATAAAACAAACTTCCCTTATTTTACTCCTAATTCAAAACTGATGTAATTTTTTACTGAAATTTTCAAACTTCTACCCTTACCAAGCATCATCATTTCCAGAAACCTTCCGTCAAAATATTTATCCTACTTGATGATGCTTGAATAAAAGAGAAGTGATGCTTGTTATAACCATACATCACGCAATAATGATGCATGCCTGGAAATCAATGATGCTTGAACGGAGGCTGAAGCGGTGAATAAGCTTTTCCGATTTGCAATACAGGCTAGTTGATTGAATCAGGCTGTTCGAGTATCCGTTGCACTCTATCTCTGATTGGGAGTTCTACACTATCTGCAGTGTACTCTGCGATTAGTTTTTAAAAGTGTTTTCACTCCCCCTACCCCTAGACTTTTACCCCCACTCTCAGGGACCAACATCCATGCTTGAAAGATCTTCTATTCTTTGTTCCTTTCTTTATCTTGCACGTACTCCATACTTAGGTAGATTTCTGCACACAGTCATAAATCACAAATATGGAACTAGTTAAGTGTTAGAAAAGGCAAAACTCAACAGGGCAAATATGCCGACTTTCAATGTTGTAAGCAGAATGTTTTCAACACTAGTTCGTACACTAAGTGTTGCAGATTTCTCATATTAACAAGTTTAAATTGGTTGAGAATTCTAATCGTATCAACAAAATGCACCTAAGCTTTATAGAATGCATCCATATAAACTTCAAATTCAAACGTGTTTGGCCTGGAGTAGTCTTGGGATGGGTGACAAACGTGAAAGTTTATCGATGGACACAAATGAAGACAAACGCATGCAGATATGACGCGTGTTGTTTTGCAGGGCAAACATATCACTCGGAGAGCTGTATAGGAGAACTGTACTTGCAAGGGGCCACACCATCCCACATAAGTTAAGAACGCTTTTTTATGAAGGGCATATAAATATATGTAGAAATTCACAATACTTTCAATGGTGTGAGAATTTTGAGAGATTCAAAAAAAAAGTGCATGCTTCAGCCTAGAGTGGACAATATTATAGTACTAGAGGCACGTGAGGTCCATGTCATGTGTAACAGTGCCGGCCTAAAGGTTTCGTTTTAGATCTATTGGTGGCCTGGTTGTTACAAATGATATCAAAGTGGATCCATCCCCAAACTCGCAGGGGTGTGGATGGTTGGTTTCAGAATACAGATCCCCAATTCGAGGCCCGGTGAGGACATCGAACAATTTAGGAGATGTAGATGGTAATGCCCCACATTTCACATCATTAAGAGCAATATAGATAAAATTATAGTACTTCATATATATAAGAACCATTATTTCAATATAATGGTATGAGGCTATGAGCCATGCATTTTAGGTGATGTCAAAAACAAATTCGTACCCACTTCGAGAATGTGAAGACAAAATAAAGTCGGTCCAGAACGGACAATAAGCTACCAGAGACGTGTGGCGTACATGTCATGCGTAACAACATCGATACGAATCGAGTCTTGATTTTTTTGAAAACGGCAAAATTTTTCATTAATTAAAGTAGAGCATAAGAAATGCTCGAAAACAATTACAGGACAATAACCGACCTAACCAAGACTGTCAAACAAAACCGACTTCCCCAACACATGAACCACGACTCCACCTACACCTGAACCACAACTTCAACTAACCAAAATTGCACCTGAACCATTCACCTATACCTGAACCAAACTTGCACCTAAACCACGACTTCACAATCACGACTTGCCTCTGAACCACTGCTTCCCCTGCACCTGAACCGCTGAACCATGAATTGCACATGAACCATTCAACTACACCTGAACCAGACTTGCACCTAAACCACGACTTCACAATCACGACTTGCCTTTGAACCACTACTTCCACTGCACCTGAACCCCTGAACCACAAATTGCAACTAAACAACGAATTCACCTATTTGTTCACGAATTCACTAACACATGCACCAGACATGCACCTAAACCAAAACACACCTGACTTCACCTAACAAGCACCACAACCTCACATACACCTGAACCACCAGAACCACGAATTCAACAACACCTGCACAAGAACAAACTTGCACCTAAACCAATGAGAACGGATTTCACCTAAACCTCGACTCCAAACCCGAACACTCCTAAACCAAACCTGTGTAACTAGAGACATAGCATCACCAAAACGGAGCCCCATTATAATCCCCTCTTATCTCAGTCGGCATCACCAAAACGGAGCCCCATAATCTCCTCTGATCTCAGTCGGATTCCACCAAACCGGAGCCCCATAACCTCCTGTCGACATCTACCAAAACGGAGCCCCATAACCTCCTCTGGTCTCAGTCGGCTTCACCAACATCAACACGACAACAAGCTAAGCTCCCTGCTACAGAGCCACCTCCAACCACTCGAACAGACCCTCATCGACCGAATCCCCATCCAGCCTCCTCTAAGACGCAGGCGAGCTGATAGTACCCAACCTCAACATCCAACACAGAAAACCCCAAAGTGGCTCAAACCCATCACCATCAAACATCGTTGGAAAACGCAACAACGATGTCGAATGGGCCCAAACCAGCAAAGATTACCTACGGTGGAGGAGCACGCCACATCGCAGATCGGATCCATATCAGAGCAGGCAGATCGGAGCCACCTCGCAGCTCGGAACAGGCCCCATGACAATGCCCCATATCGGATATCGGACCCACCTCGCAGATCGGGCCCACATCGCCCATCGGAGCAAGCCACATGACACCTCCCCATACCGGGCCCCCCTTGACGAGCCAATAAATCGCAGAAACTCTCCCAAGATTTTCCAGGTCAGAACCTCCACACCCCGCTACCGCACCACCACCACTCTGCCTCCTAAACCCCAAACCATCACCTTCAAACTTGAATTCGGTTGAGAAGAAAATCTCGAAATAGATCGACTTTATTAGATAGCAAAACGGAATAAACAAAAGGTAAACGGAAACTGAAGGAAGAGAAGATGAACGGAGCTAACAGCTCCGATCCGGGCTCCCGGACCGGATCGGAGCAGAAGCTCCGTTGAACAGGAAGGCTGCGCTGACTAGGTTTAATGGAGGTGAGGATAAATAACTAGAGAGAGAAATTTTTCAAAAGGGCAGTGACCTTGTTGGTCCCTTAGACAACAAGATTTAAGGGTAGGGGGGGGGGTGAATACCCTTAAAACTAATCGTGTCTAACTAATGATTTTCTCACCAACCAAGTGAGGTAGCTGATACTTATGTTCAGAGCGCGGAAGACTTAGTTAAGTGCAGTGTGTCCTAGAGATAACCTCAACAAACAATATGTAATATAAAGCACAAATAAGCAGGTAGCTTGCTGAAAGTAAATAAGCAGTAAGTAAGGACACATGGCTTATAGTGGTATCTGGAGGTGGCGTAATCCTCCAACTAATCCACTTGCTTCTATCCAGGAGACTTGAATCCACTAGGTACTAGATCACTGAGTTCACCTTACAATAACCTATACTAGCTGGATCTCAAACTTGATCCTGAAGCTTTCCTAAGCTTTCTCAGCAGAGTACTTCTTCCTTCAAACCTCAGCAAAGGCCTGCCACATCCTTCTCAGATTGGTCTTCCTTCTTGCTGATTCTTCAAATCACGCCTGTGGTTGTTTTGTTGATGAGGGGTTTGTTCTAATGTGTTTAACACTTGGGAGCTTGTGCAGCAGCAAGCATCAAACTTGGAATGAAGACTCAAGTTTCTCTTGTTCAGAGATGAGTGTTCTTCCTTGAACAAATAAGATTAACTTCTTGTTCATAAGAATGAATCTGAGATTCAACTTCTTTACAAGTTGTTAAGTCTTTGGTGTTCTGGACTTAGAAAGCTTTTGATGATCACAATCAAAGCTTGAAGCTTTCTGAGAGCAGGAGGGATACTTGAATAAGTGTAGAGCTCTTTGCAGTCCAGTGTTCTTCGATTTCAAACACACACACACACTTTTCCATTTCTGGAGTGGTGTATTTATAGTGTAAGATGGCTAGGATTTGAAATAGTTCCGTTGTGAAGGATTCAATCCGTTGGAGCCATTTATCACTATCTTCACAATAGTACGCTGTTGGTATTTGTCTTGTAGTAGACACACCAAATGCATTGTACTTGTGATAGTACACTTTTCTACCGGATATATTTGAATTTCTTAGTTAGCTAGAAACTTCCTAAAATCTTCAACGAGCCTTATAAGAAAGCATTGCTGAGTTTCACTTCTTCAGTGAACCAGCGCTTTCTGAAGTAATGATTCTTCAGAAACCTTTGCAGGATTTCTTCAGAGACCATCTATCAGCAAGTTAATTAGCATGCATGTTTATGTTAATTATAAATATATATAATCATCCAGTATGTACATGCTCTGCGATGACTCCGGGAATATGTTCAAACCTACTTTAATTAATTAGCGTTAACCACCTATGATAAATTAGCATGCATGTTTATATGATCAATTAGCATGCATGTTTATATGATCAGCACTGTTACGTTTTTCTTTCCAGTTTTTGTAACTAATTACTGTTTTTATTTAGTGAAGAACATGCTAATATCTGAAGTAAACGAGGCGGAAATATGCTTGGCTGATAGTGCAACAACACATAGCATCTTTAATAATGTCAAATATTTTGATTGCTTAACAAAGCAACAAACAAGTGTCAATACAATTTCTGGTAGTTCGAAATTGATTGAAGGCTCTGGCAGAGCAAATATAATACTACCACATGGAACAAAAATTGCCATAGAAGAAGCACTATATTCTTCTCGATCTCAACGAAACCTATTGAGTTTTAAAGATATTCGACTAAATGAATATCATGTTGAGACAATGAATGAAAATGGCAAAGAATTTCTTTACATAACGAAATTCGAATCCGGTAAGAAAATGATCTTGGAAAAATTACCGGTATTATCCACTGGATTGTATTGCACTGAAATTAGAGCAATTGAAGCTTATGCAATCGAAAAACAAATTGATAGCAATTTCAAAGTTTGGCACGACCGGTTAGGCCATCCCGGTCCAATGATGATGCGAAAGATTATTGAAAACTCAAGTGGCCATTCATTGAAAAATCAGAAAGTTTTCCAAAGTAATGAATTCTCATGTGATGCTTGCTCCAAAGGCAAACTTATTATAAAACCATCATTTGAAAAGGTTGGGTATGAAAGTCCTTCCTTCTTAGAAAGAATTCATGGAGACATTTGTGGACCCATACAACCACCATGTGGACCATTTCGATATTTCATGGTTCTAATAGATGCATCTACTAGATGGTCACATG